>VXBC01010169.1:2798701-2869628 GCA_013399945.1 Ploceus nigricollis
AAATTCTTTTTTATGTTTTTTTTCCTTTTTTTTTTTTTTTTTTTTTTATTATTTCCTAAATGTTCCAATTGGTGAGAAGCAGAGTGCAGAACATGAGTTGCAGCATTGCTGGTCAAAGTAAGCCAAAGTACCTTAGATCAGAATTTTACCCACAGGTAGAGGTAGGCAAAATATGGAGTAATGTCACCAACTTTAAAGGAATGTTAATTAGAAAGTTAATTGAATCTTCAGGTAGCAATAAGAGGTGTTTGCTTATTTATTTTCAGCATGGCACTTTTGTCTAATAGGAAGAGTTACGAGGCCCAATATCTGGAGAGAGAAATGGGGTTGTCAAGGTAAGAAGAGTAGCAGGGACCTTTTGTTAACAGTGTATTTAAAAAAAAAAAAACACTTTGATTTCAACTTTTCATCGTGTTTCATAAGTATTGCAGTAATAGAACGCACTGAGATGTAAAGCCCTGAAATTATAAATCCATCTTTATCCAAGATGTTGACTGAGATTCACTCAGGCTTTTCCCAAGACATTGTTTTCATCTCCAGAGTTCCCTGATTGATGTGCATGTTAGAGCCCACCTCTACTCAAGCAGCTTCCCAGTAATTGCACCCTTCTGATTTGCTGCAGACTCTTCCCTGCCAGATGCTCCCGCTCCAGCCCTTCATGGATCTGTTACAGGGAGGTGGAACTGTTGCCTATGCTAATCTTACATTATTGTCAACAACAAATCCATCATGGGTTGAGCTGGCAGAACATTATTCAGAAAATATGTTTCCTGATTAATTTCTCTATTTTGCATTTCACTAATGCAAATTCTCTCCTGCTGTGCTTAAACAAAGAACTCTTATACAGGCCCAGGACTGGATCAACCCTTAGCATGTTCGTCTCCTTCAGATTTCAATGCAGTTCCTTATTTTGAACTCACTCTGAATATACTTCACTGTTTAGTAAATATTTATTAAATGGATTACTTGGATGCAGCAGTGAAATTCAGCAAGTAATAAAATACTTGTAAAAACTTTTTGCTCTTAAATGATTACCTCATATTTCCCAAATGTGCCATGCAGAAAAACAGCTACCTAACGAATAGCAGAGATTTTTTTTTTCTGTTCTCTGTGAGCCGTAAATGTTCTTCCACATCCTAGACCATGGAAAGAACACTGCATAATGATTTTTATGGATATGAAATGTCTAATAGAAGTGAAACATAAACAGACTCCATTAAAATTTTCCTAAGATTTTCTCCCACTATATGAAATCTACCTCATATTGCTAGAATTAAGTTTAACAGAAGCAAAAATCTTATGTAGACAGAACTCTTTATTTCTAGGTTGTGTATACTGGTCCAGTGGCTCTTAGCTCCTACTACCTTAAAATTCAGTGGAGCCCAAATTTACAACAGTGCCTTAACCTGAATAACTATCATTTCCAGTGAGAAAGTGCTAAAGGGATTATTTTCATTTGTTCACAGAAAACTAGTTTTCATCCAGAAATAATTTAGTTTGACTTGCCACCTTCCTGCTCAGCTTTCCTCCCTGTATTGCACAGGTCCGGTCATATGAAAAAAGTAGATTTAGATATATTGATTTTCCTTCTGATGGCTGCCTGTCATCAGGCAGGTGTGAGAATCTCCTACAGAGGCAAATGAATGAGTTTGCACACAACTTCATGCTGTAGTTTTATTTTCTGCTTCTATTTTTCTTATATTTTTTTCACTAGCCATGCCAGCTTAACCTGAAGGTGAGCAGAAAAGCTGGTGAGAAGTGAAATATGAAGGTAATTAATTTGGCCTCTGACCAGGCACATAACCTTTGCCATCTCTATGCTAATTTGTGTTGCACTACATATTTGTGCCTTTCACTCCCAGAAATCCTCTTGAAACTGAAAGGGACACCAGTATAAGAAAGCCACTCTCCAGCATAAGGAAGAGAACAACTTGTCTTTACAGAAGAAAGGGCTTATTAACAGTGTTGGGTTGCTATTCTATCTGCATCCTTTTGGAAGAGGTAGAAAGGAAATTATACATTCCACACACATCTAACCCAGGGACATACTGCCAGTAGCGTTTCCAAAAAGTGTTACTGCTCAAATAAAGCTGATCTATGAGCCTCACAGCCCAGAGAGTTTTACAATGCAGTCAGCATTTTCTCCTTTGTTCCCTTGATTGAGCAGTCATAGATTTAAAACTGAGAGATTTACCAGGCAGCATAAGAAGGGACACAAACCATGTGATTTAGGCATCCAGAGCAGAGCCATACATCCCACCACAAACCATGGGTGTCAAAAGGCAAAGACTTTCAGGGTCACACCCCACGTAACCCACAAGGAGACAGCGATGGCTGGCAGTGGATGTTCTCAGGGGAAGGGGCTGGGGAGCACCACCAAAGGCTGCCCACAGCAGGATCAAATCCCACAATCAAATCCTGCCCACAGCAGCAGCACCCCGAGAGCCACAGAGACCCCAGGCAGCTGCACTGCTGCCTGTGCCGTGGTCAGTAGATGACAACTGGTCAAATATTGACACAGCCATTAACCACAATGCAAAATGCATCGACCTAACCCTGCTGTTAATCAGATATGACCTGAGGTGGAGTAAATTTGTGGCACTGGATGGTCAGTGTTGGCCCAGAGGTTTGAGAGTGCTAACTCCGTACCTGAGTGGTGCTCAGAAAGCCAGGTTCTGACACAGATGCTAACATTAAACAGTAATTTCTTTTCTCTTTAGTAGAAATTAACCTAATTTCAACTGTGTATGGTTGTAGTCTCTTCCGAAGGCTGACAGATTAGAATGGATTGAAACCAGCCAAGGAGGTTCTTTGTAATTCATAAAGGCAGACACGGTGATGTGGATTTAAAAATAAAAATCAATCTGAACCCTTGCTTGGAAATTAAAGGGAAACCATTCTGAGTAGTGAATCAATTACTGACAGCTTTGAACTGCCAGATTTTAAAGATTTAAATTGAATATTCCAACTCGAGTCACAAGTGAAAATGAATGCAGATGCTTTAATCACTAAATGTACTCCTCACCAAAAGTATGATCAACGGAAGGGAGGACCCAGGATTTCAGTCTCCTTTGGCATTTCATATCAGCACTGGAGTGTTCTGGTGGACACCTGGGGAGCCATGAAGGAGAAGTTCAAGGCAAGGTGATCGAATATGGACAGCATATCTCAAAGTACTGCCTCCACCACTAGGCTGATATAAATTCTTCCTATTTTCTTTTTTTAAAAAAAAATTTAAAGTCTGAACAGTTTCATGTTTGTCTTGTTTGACTGATGTTTGGTTTTTTTGTTGGTTTGCTTTTTTTTCCTCTTTAGCTGTCTTTTATTTTAATGAGAACTCAGTTCCTTAAACTAAAAGAAAAAAAAAGTGTTCTGTGAAAATATTGGAGAGACTCCTTCTGTGACTCAGATCAATGGTTTTTTTATCAGTTTCTGTTCATGCACTTGCAAGCTGTCATATGTGACACGCTGTGTGTGCCTTGCTGCGAGTGCCCTTTCCCTGCCAGGCTGCTCATCCCTGCCCCTCTCTGCTCCACAATGTCCTTAGATGCCAAGCACAGGCAGGGTGGATCACTGGCCATTCCCTCGAGAAACACAAATCAGAGAGCACCCAGTGCTTTAACAGCTTGGTGCCTGTGTGTCCAACATTTGGGAATATATGACAGCTGGGGAAAAACTCCTGTCCATTGGAGCAATGTTGCTGAGAGGATGCCCAGCCCAGGAGCTCCATGCTGGAGAGGATTGCTCTGCACCTTCCTGTAGAGCCATGGCTTTGGTGTCATCTTTGATTCCACACAGTGTATTCCTGAGGTGGAATCTGAACGAAGATTTACAAAAATTTTGCCATGTAGTGACTGCCTAGAAAGCTGGTACAACCCTGCTGCTCCCAGTAGATGGATTCCCACACAGACCTGTGAGTTTGGGTTCAAAACCCACAATTATTGTCCCATGTTTATGGTGGGCTACAAGTGTGAGGAATGCTGTCATGCGTTAGTACCACACCTTCCTTTGGAACAGATAAGAAAACCTCTGAAATAGCAAAGCTTGCATTTTAGAAGGTGTGTAGACCTCATTTAAAGACAGTGTGGCTTAAAAGGACTAGATAAATTTCTGGAGAGCTATGGAGAGTATGAACTTCATCTGAGAAGCTGCCCTGAGGAGACCAAGCACAGCTGAAGGATCTGCTGGCCTGGGAGCACGGAAGGGAGGATGAAGGCCAGAAACCATGAATCAGATTTTGCTGCTCATGAGGCAGCTCCCTCTGCTGTTATGAAGAAACAGTGGGCTTTAATAATGAAGTAATTGATATTCTTGTCATTTAGCTAATTAGCTATAATGCTTCTTCCACATCCTCTGCCTTCCATGGAAGTCTCCTGCCTGAGGACTGTGATAGCTGATGAGATCTATGGATTAATATAGAGAGCAACAGGCACTAAGCTATACCTTCAATCAGTTCAGGATCCTGGGGCTGAAAAATATTTATGCAACAGTTGGAGACTAGGAGCACTACTTCCCCTCACTGTGACAAAAAACTAGGAGGCATTGATTACTAAAAAATCTTTCAAGACAAATATTTACCACAGAGCTGTTACATCTTGTATAACTTTACAGCCAGCATAGAAAAAAAAATTAAAATCTTTCAATGGTTTAGACTTATTGTAATGCCTATTTTTACATAACTAGCTGAGATGGTGTTCTTACCACGGTAAGGAACAGCTCTCCTATATGAGGAAGGGCTAAGCAGATTAAGACTTTTCAATTTGGAGTACAGATAAGTGAGGAAGAAATGACAGAGATCTATAAAATCAATGGGGCAATGCAAAAGTGCACAGAAGACAATTATTCACTTTTCTTCTAAAGCAAGGATTAAGGGGAGTTAAATTAACAGATCACAGATTTTAGAAAGCATATAAAAAAGTTCACAGAAAATGCAATTAAAACTGTGAAGCTCATTACCACAGGATGCTGGAGATGCTAAAAGTTTATGTGACTTCTGGGAGTAGCATACTGGGAAAAAACCCACTGAGATTCTTCTCCATGCAGGCACTCTACACATCTCAAGGTTTAAGCTGCGACTCAGAGGAGTTTTGGAGAACATACCTTGGAAATATGACTCTTAGGTATCTACTGCTTTCTTCTGCAGGAGGTAAAATTTCTTGCCTTGATAGACTTTAAAGCTGGCCTGATGCAATCATCTCATGTCATTATTAATAGATTTGCAGCCACAGAGAGCTGCAAAGCTGACACACAGCCGTGGATATTTGCTGTAACAGAACCCACTGTGGCTGTTGTTGGCTGTGAGATTAAAGCCACTCTACAAAACACACACTTCTAGATAAGAGCCACAGCAATGCTCTGGTCAGCAATGCCTCTCATTTTCCCACCCACAAAGAGCTAAAGGGACTCATTTCATTTTAGCTTTTATAATTATTCAACAAAGTGATTTGAAGGTACAAAATGAACCCCAGTGACCTGAATAGTAGAAAAGGAGGTAGAAAATGGCTCATGACTCTGACTTGGGTGAGACAGAAAGCAATGAAGGACTAATAAGGAATTGGCCTACCAGGGTTAAAGCTGCTACACATCTCAGTGAAACCCAGAGGGCAAGCTCCAAGTGCTGGATGCCAGGAAAGCTCTCATGGATGCCATGCAGAAACCTGATCTGTGCCACTTGTCCTCTCACATGACTGAATCAAAAGTTTCATGTCCCATACACAACACATTGGGATACACGCAGTTTATGTATTTTACCGAGTAAAATTCTGACAACATGTCATTTTTTCAGTTACAAGTAGTATTTTCCCCCTCATTGCTTTTTGACCTGTTTATTTTTCCTTCTTTTAACACAGAAGGCAAAGAGAGGCAAAACTGCAGAAAGTCTGCAGAGAGAGTGCTTATCCATGTGTTTGATGTGATCTCCAGAGTGGCTGTGGCAGCATGTACAGCAGCATGGCAATCTTCCTGCCACCTCTGTTAAACAGAAACCTGGTGCTAGGCTTAACTAGATTGCCCAGTGTCTTTTGGTAATCAACAAAAGATACCCAACTGCTCATTTTATTTTGATTTACAAAATATTCAGAAAGTTCGCATAAAAAAAATTAATGGCAGCAATTTTAGCCATCGGTTTGGTATCTGGTAATCAATTTTAAATGAAAAAAAAAGGGAAAAAAGGAAAAAAAGAGGGGGTGGGGGTGGATAAGTACCTGGATTATTAATGGGTAATTAAATGTAGATTAAAGATGTAGTAACCTAGAGTCCAGTCATGGAAATGTAACTGTCAGATGATGTGGAAGCTGGCTGTTTTGAGGGAATCTGATGAATGCAGGCTCATGGGAAGCTGTCACAATGATGAAACAAGCCCAGTCTGGGCTAATAGATTTATCTATTTCGACCTGGCAGATTATAATGGGATTTGGAGCCATCCTGCTGATCAGTGGGCATCTGCAGAAAGCTCATCACACAAGAAGTGTCATTTGAAGTGGATCGAAGGGGAATATTTTTTAGAGCTAGATATCTGGAGACATCATCACTTGAAGAAAAGCAGAGAAGGAAAGCTGCATTTTGGGGTATAACTTGCAACAGATTGTCAAAATGTCTGCAAAGGAGAAGCTAAAATAGCTGATATGCTGCTGTTGTCTGTTGATGAAGAATTCCTACAGGCAATTCCTTCCCTTCCCATTTCTCTGGAGACCTATCAGTGTTGTAGGTCCCAGTGCTGCATATTTTTTGACTGAAGGTATAGACATTTTGATAAAGCCGAGGTTGAAATAATCAGTACTTCCAAAGCCTCAAAGCCTCCAGCTGAAATGCGGGAAGAGTCAGTCAGCTTTCCCAATCTGCTAAAGATAGGTGCTAAGAGAACACCCGTGGAAAGTTGGACAAAGTATTATTAAGCAGATTTTGCATATATGAAAGGGAAAAGTAATGAAAAGATTTGTTCTTCTAAAAAATAAAAATGTTTTTGAATCAATGCTTTAGCATAGAAAGTGAACAATACTATTAGGACAAAAGCACCAGTAAAAGCAATTCCCCTTTCCAAGAAATTTAAAACATGAAAAAAGCAAAACCTGAAGTATACAATGAAATAATATCAACCTTATTTTCAAACCAGAAAGGTCAAACTCAAGTACAGCTGAAGGGAGACTGTTATGTACACACAATACTGAAGAAATCCATGACAAAACAAATTTCATGCATAATCCCTAAACAAGGCTCACATTTCCTTCCTGTGGTACACTTACAGTCGTGCTGTCCCACCAAGATATAAAATGTGCAAGCAAAAAAAGGAAGGCATTTGATTCAGATATCAACAGCACCAGGGGTCAAGAACAAGATTTTCAGAAGGTGCTGCAAACAGACCTGACATATCTAATGGCCAAAAGAATGTACAAGTAATTCATTAACTCCAGTTTGCCTGCAGTGGCCACTGGATGTGCTTTAAGATAGAAGGCAGAGTTGTGCTCTGTGAGCCTTTCATTCAGTGAAAAAGGTAAGAGAGTTTTAAAAAGACCCAGTCTGGAGCCCTGGGACTGTACACACCAACGGCACCTGATGTAAAGATGTGCAGCTGCTGCCCTCCGTGGGAAAAGGTGTTTGAAAAACAGAGAGGCAAAAAATAAAATTAATTGTGGTGCCAAGAACAACTTCTCATTCAACCCTTGATCTCTGTCAAGTGAGAGTTTGCAAAGACAGTGAGACTACAGATACTCTGCAAGTACTTCAGGCAAGTACCTGGGTAGATCAACTTCTCCTCAAATTTGCCTCTCACTTAGAGTGCAAAGTGACAAACAATAAATCATTTTAGAAACAATACTCTGTTTTCCTCTTTCTCTTCTGAACACATAATCACACATGTTCTTCCACACGCTTTTCTGTACCTGCAACACACCTTCACTTATAAAAGTGGCTTGTAGTGGATGGAACATTTAATGAAATCTCCTTTGCTAGTGTCCTTCAGAGAAAAATTTAGGATCTTATTGCTCACACGGGACCCGAGCCAAAACCTCTTATTAAATTCTGTGGTTGTTGGATCACAAGGCTCTAAAAAGTAATAGGAATAAATGGGTTCTCCTGGCTAACCATTCATTTTTCTTTAAAATAGCACTTCAGATGCTTTGCCATTTTTCGTACCCACCTTTGGCTCTGCACCAAATCCTAACTAGTGTAAATCAGTCTCACACCACAGGTAGTGGAGCGACACAAGCTAAAAACAAGCCTGGAACTGGCTGACTGCAAATAAGTTATAGATTTACCTGCTTCTGTATCACACTACTAGTTCCTGTTATTGCTTTGTAAAGTGCTTTGGGAAATTAAGGGAGTAGTAGGAGCTACATTAAATTAGATCCCAGTCTAATACAATCTGACCTGTATTTCACAAGGAAAGAACTTGCACTTCTGAAATGCTGAGCAATGATTTTTAGAAAGTATTAAAAGTAAGGTAGTTCAGATGGCTCTATGCTACCCTGTTCAGAATCATATGGGAAAATCTATTACTGGCAATTATTTTTCTCTCCTCCTGATTACCATTAGTGCTAATTAGTAAGTATATGTTAGTTCAATCTCATTGTTGCTCGATAATGTTTAGCTGAAAACTACAATAATGAATTCCAGCTTCTTCAGACAAATGTAATAAAATGGTAATTATTATTCCCCAGGGCTATGATAAAATATAATTCAGGGTGATCTAACAAGCTTGTAAGTGAAAACTTTGATATCCATCAGGTACTGAAGCTGGCACAGTAAATATAAGGAATAATTAGATGAAACAAGGAGGTCACTGCCCTCTACTCAAATCCAGGTGCTGTGGCCACCATGGCATGGTCAGAATTGCTTGGATGAGTATGGACTGATGTGTCCTTATCTTCCCCTGGTTCACTTCTTGTGCCTCTATTACCCTTGAAAACTGCCCACATATTGAAATCCACCCACGTCTACTTCTGTATGGAATGAAAAAAGCAAACTCCCACTTTGTTAAATAAAAAATCATTTTTCCATGGGTTTATGTGGGCTGTGCATAGTTAACAAAATAGAATAAAAATTTAGCATAATTCAGGGACATCCGCTGTCCTGTCAATGCACTTACAACCAAGAATTCTGGGTCCTGTCCCAGATGTGAGTGCCTGTCCAAAGTGCCATCCCCTCCCTTGTGACAGTGTCACAGGAAAGGTTTCTTTGGAATGAGATATGGAATGACCTTGGTGAGGAGCCAGCAGGCAGGTATCCATGAGAGGCTGTGACAGTCACTTATCCTGAGGAACTGTGACAAATGGGCCAAGAACAAACTGCTGAGCCCTCTTCCAGCAACAACTTTCCAGAACAAATCTGAAATAAATCTGTTTGCCAGGGCCATGCAACAGGCTCAACCCACAAGAATGTACAGTGCTTTTATAAAAATATACATTTTCTGTTATCCTATATATCCAGTACTGCCAAAATTACACTTTCTATAAGAACAGAGGGAGGTACAAGAGTGGGAGTTTTTGATTTCACTCTGGCAATAATCCATACAAATTCATGCCCCAGAATTCTTACTTTACATAATCCAATTTATACAAACATGTTCCTCTAGTCACATGCTGCCATGACTGCTGCAATCAAAGGGGTTACATAGATGGAGAAAGGATATAAACCCAGAATGAATTCCACCCTGAGCAGGTATCCCCTCACACTGCGTTGCTCATCTCCACCTCCCTTCAGGTTCCATAAACTGAGAAACTAAATTTTAGAAAGGAGTAACACAAGAAATGCACCGAAACCCACCTTTTATTGCAGAATTAGTTTGTCAGCTGCAGGTAGGTCTTTAAAGTACAAGCGTACATGGAGTTTAATCTCTCAATTTCAAACTCTGAAAATTAAATTCCTTTCTATGATTTAAAAAAATGCTGAACAATATCCACCTCCCCCTTAAGCCCAAGAAATTGCTGCTAAAAACAAAGTACATTAACAGAGGGTAACACGATTGTCTTAATAGTATAGGAGATCTGTGGCCCTCAGTCTTTCCATCCTCATTTCCCCAAGTGAAGGAAAAAGTTGTTTAACAAGTTTACTGTAATAAAAAAATATTTTATAGCTGCTCAGGTGATGCAGGGTTGTGTCACAAAGAAGTGTAAAGTATGGAATATCTTATGCACGTACATGCCTGTGTGTACATGTGCAAATCTCACCAAGCTGAGAAACACTGCCCTATGCTTTTTTTTTTTTTTTGGAAACAAAATTTTCCTTCTCTCTCTCTCCATATTTGTAAGTACAAAATAAAAAAAAACTTCCAGCTGTCTTTTGTTCAATGGTGTTGCACATCTGGACAATAAAAAGGTGAATTTAGTGAGGGGGCAGCTCCTAAACCCACATTTTTGTATTTTGCAGCACCCCCTGAACCAGCTGAACAAAGGCAGTGCAGATTTCACCCACCCTGTCCCATTGCAATCTGGAGGGAAACTGTGGGAAACAGACACAGGGCTCCATTCCAAGAGAGTTGCATGTATTCTCTTTTTTTCTTCTCAACCCTAACCACTGAACACTTACAGAACTTCTTCATTTATGAGTCACTTGGAGGCAACACGTTGACTTTGTTGGGGAATTGCATTGCTCCCCAGCCAGTGGGTACCTGAGACCTGTTTTTAATATGGATTTCACTCCTGTGTGACCTTACTCCAACCTGTGCCACCTCTTAGATTTCATCTAGAAAGGAACAAGTGACACATGCCAACTTGCTGCCCAAACCCCATGTGCTCTGAGGTCAACCAAGTGGCAAACAAAAACATGTCTTTCTGGCCACTGATGGGGCAGGGAAAGGGTGGCCCTTTCTGACCTGGGGGAAGAGGCCACTATTTTAGCATTATCCACTTTCTGGAAGAAGCAAGCAAATGCCAAATGAAAAGCGGGTTGTTGTTGTTTCTAACTGGCAGGGTTATACACAGGATATATACATAGAACTCTCAGCTTGACGTAAAAGCAAACAAACCAAGCCCCCTGTGCTCTCATTTTTGCAGTGGTGGGTATTTGCAGTGAACTGGAAAGCTGTCAGAGGAGAGGTGTTACTTATTTGAATTCTAGAGCACTGTATTTGCTAACTAAGTAAAAAAGTAGGAGAAGTTTCACATGTTATCTCAGAACATGTGAAAATAAATCGATGCAAATACAGGGAAGAGGGCTATCACTTTGTGCAATCATAAGGCAAACTCCACAATGACAGCTGAAGGGACAAGTGTATGAAAAAATCATAGTTTTCTAGCACAGAATTTATGATTTATTTATAATAAAAAACTGTGCAGCATAGAGGTTTGGGCTTCTTTCCCTTTTTTTTTACTAAAAAAAATAAAAATTGTTCTATTGTTTTGACAAATTCCCTTCTGCTGATTTTAAAAACTGTATAGAATGTATTTTTCCCCTTCACTTGCAGAAAAATTTCCTTCCTATTAATTGTGTCTCATTTGTCAAAGGAATGGAAAACTTACAAGGGTGAGAAGTGTTTATCCAAAGTACTTATTTCAAAAAGCAAACCATTGAGCTTTTAAATTGCATTAACAGAAGACCTATAATCCTCTATAAAAATGTGTAACAACACAGAGTGAGTGGCTTTCCTGCCTTAGCCCTTCCAGAAACTAAAAAAGCACTGAAATCATCTATGTGAGCAGTCTCCCCAGTGTCCTCTCAAAGCTGCCACCCCATGACACCACAAGGAAGGAGAAGAAACCACCTGTTAAAATATGTATGTATATATATATATATATGTATATATATTTGTAAAAGAAAGGCAGAGGACTCTTGTTTGTTTTCAAAGAATTTCTCAGTAGAGTTTAACACAATGCAAGCTAAGAGTGTGAAAGAAAACTGCAATGTGATTAGAAAGAAATCCCAGAAATAATGTCCACGGTGTACCCTGCAGCCAAGGGCAGTCTGCTCTATCACTCAAATGGCACAGGGACAATAGAGATTTTATCTGTGTTAGAGTGATTGCAGAGAGTGATCAACAGAAGGTCAGGAGAAATTTCAACAATAAATATTTGTAATTGCTCACTATGTCTTCCTAAGGTGTCCAGTAAGGAAGTCTGTATTATTTTATCTGGTGATCTGGCTCAAACTTGGTTTCTTAAGAACAGTGGGAAGATGCAGTCCAGAGTTGTGAACCCAGTTACTCATGAGGAGCAACTGGGAAGACATTTTGCAAGAGAAAGCTCCAGTTTTACTAACACTGATCTTCTACCACTAAAAACTGACCATAGAAGTTAACTACCACGTGTTAATTATATTTAGGAGGCAATGATTAAGTAACTACTCGAATAATTTACCTCCTGCCTTCAAGGCTTAATTCTTCATAACATAAATAGAAAAAATCCGAGCTGCATTTTCACTTGAATATTTTGACTTGCACTTTGATGTGTGGGAAGGCTTTAACCAAGCAGTTGCTAATGTAGTAAATAATGAAAACAGAAGCAAAATGATAAATATGGTTTGGTAACTAAAGAAATACAATAATAAAAGAAAAAAAAAGGAAATGGATAAGCAGGGAAAGGCTTTCAAGAGGAAAGAATTATCTTAAAAACACAAAAAAGGTACTAGAAATCTGTGTCACAATACAGGTCCAAAGTCTTAAAGTTTGCCCAGGTCTGAAAGACAGGACTGTGTACACAGGGATTGGGTGCTGCTCAGTAGAATATGCCTGTTTATCACTTTTATACCAGACACATTTCTATGCTTTTTATAAGATGCACTTACTTAATTAGCAAGCTACTGGTTAAAAATGAGAAATGAATGTACTATAAAATAATACAGTTGGATATCTAGTCAAAGACTTTTAAAGCACAGAATTTGGGATGCTGAGGACAAAAGGGAAACCATTAGGAACAGGAATGATCTAAAGTAATAAACTATTTTGTTAACCTTTTGAATCCTTTCTCATCTGGTGGAAACTATAGAAATATTAAACACTTTTCCCCCTCAAAATAACTTTCAGCAAAGCTCCAGTTCAATGTGATTGATAACTGAGAAGGGGGAAAAAGGAAAAAATACAGAACTTTGATAGAGTATGAGTTAAGTCTTACTCATCACAGCTTCAGCAGAAGGTAATGAAGGAAAGGACCAGCTTAAGGAGAGGTTCTGCTATTACTTCAGATAGATTTCCCCTTATTGCATATCCTTGAGTTTTGCTTGTAGTGGAAGAAAGAGAAACAGCAAGTTCCTTAAACAAAAGCCTTTTGTTGGGGTAGGGACAGAAGCTGGTGACACTGCTGAAATATCTGTGCATTTCATGTACAGCTGAGGGTGCACAGGGGTAAGGCTGTCGAGGGAGAGCTCACTCTGACCTACTGATGTGCTCCAAGTCACAGCCAAGAGTTTTTATCCCATTTAACAACAGAAGATGAGCAGATAGGCAGCACCCACGTGTTCCTTCAGAGGTTTATCTGCACAGGGGTGAGAAGCACTGTAGGCTGCCCAGGTACCCAAGCTACATTGAACTATTCACCTCTTATTCCTCAAAAATATAAATCTGAGGAAAATCAGAGGCTGTTCCTGCACTGATGCCTGCAGGAAGGTGGTGAAGAGTTCATTGAAAGTCCTCCTGGGAAGCAGGTGGGATGTAAGGCAGCACCACTGGGTAGGAAGCAATTGAAATCCATGCTCTGTGCCAGGCCAACAGAGCTTTGAATAAGGGTTTTGGCTGTGCCACAGGCATGATGCAGCAGTTTGATGGCTTCAGCTGCAGCGAGGCAATCAGGGGAAGGTGTTTTGAGAAGCATTTTTAATGAATCTAGTTTGCAGGGAAATATTTAAACTAAATGCCTCCCTGTCTTGTTGGCTGTGCTCCCAGCACGGCAGAGGGAAGGTGGCAAAGGCTCTGCACTCAGCTCCAGAGGAAGCACATTGCAGTATTTGGAGCTATGTTTTCAAGCACTGTTGAAAAAATTCCTGAGTGAATTTGGACTCTGCTCAGTCAATGAAAGCTCACTTGACAAACGAGGGCTCCCTGGCCCTACACACTTCAGCACTGGTTGGTCAATTCTTTGTGCGTTCCTTTCCTGCCTTGGCAGTGAAGCTTGGGGAATGTCCCCTGCCCACGGCAGCAGGGCTGGAATCAGATGATCTTTAAGTTCCCTTCCAACCCAAACCACTCTATTTTTCTATGATTCAGCAGCAAGAGTTCTTGTACAGATAAAAGGTTTATAGACTTGAGATTAGACTGGGTCACCCTGTCCTTGCAACTGAACATGAGGCAGCACACTTTCCTCCCACAGCGAGCAGAATAGCCTCTATCAGCTAAAGCATTTCTTCCTCTCTTGTTCAGAAACCTTTAAGAGAGAGCATTGCTGCCTCCTCCTGTGTGCAGTGACTCCCAAGAAAAACGCCCCTTCGATTGAAATTGCTTCTACTTTGAATTTCATTTCAGCTCGCAGGCCCTGAAGTTTAAAACACTGGTTTTACCACCTAATGTGCATTAGTAAATTTAAATGCAATTATAGTTCGGGGTAATAAAAACTTCCATATTGAGAGTTCATAATGTCAATAAAATATGCCAACCATACTGAGCTGTCATTGGACTTCTGGGATTTCCATTGGTGCAAACTAAGTCCTGAAGAAGTTCCTGTAGTAAGTGTATAGGAGCCTTTAATCCACCCTCTCTATTTCTATCTCCTCTGTGTTGGCAGGGGGCTTGGTGCCCTGTGGGAAAAGCAAGGAAACAAATATCTAATTGAAGCTTTCATATCCTTTTCATACTAAAGGCAGCATCTGCTTCAAGGACAGACACACTACACCTTCACTGCTGAGTTTTCCCAAAGTCTGCTGAACAGCAAAGCATTTTTATTGTAGCTCATAGTGGTGTCTTGCAAAAGGCACCGAAGGTTTGGGAATGAGGGGGAGGGCTTAGGGTAACAGCTTCAAGGCTGAAAAGTTACTCAAGTAAACTGTACCACGTCTGTCTCCAGACCTCTGGCAACAAAACATTGATGGACATCGAGCTTCAGAATGTAAAAGACTTGAAGAGTGCCTTAAAGACAGCATCTCAAACTGCCCAGTCCTTTGGAGACTTGGCAAAACTTTCACAGAGCCTGATAATCTCCAGGAATGCCCCAAGGAAACTTGCCCACTTTTCCACTTCTGTGGAACTCAAGTGAAACTGTAATGTGCTCAGCTCATCCTGACACTCGTACAGGCACTGCCTCAGCCTTGTTTGTTACTGATTTAATTCACTGCCCACATGCAAAAATAAGGTGGCCAGCCATGGTGGATCAGCCTTTTTCCAACATTCAAAACTGATTTCCATATAAGCCTAGCCATCCCCTTTCTGAAAAGCACACCAAGTAGCATCACAGGAGTCTGCTGTCAGGTATTTTATGGTTTAATGGGATCATGGTGTGCAAACATTAAATGTTGGCCAGCAGCAAGTGGAATGACTACAGGCCTGAAGTGTAATCACACCCAGTAATTTCCAGGGACTGCAAATTATTAATTTGTAACTAGTCATTCTTTTCAATTACAGGGTACTTTTCCTGGGAAGCTGTTTTCTCACTGGTCTTTCAGCTGCAATGTGCCCTCCATGGCCCTGACACATTCAGATACTCTAATAAGCTGGACTTTGTGAAAATGGTAATTACTGTGTGTTGAGGCTGAAGAAAGCCTCAGAGATGAGAAGAGATGTGATCTTCCAGAGCAGTAAACATTTACTTAATATACTCTATCAGCTACCATCTGTCTGTCATGTGACCTTTAAAGTTCATAATTTACAGTAATGTACTATGAAAGATAGCTTCTAATTTGTATTATCATACTGTTGCTGAATTACTGCTTTCTTTCAATGATGCATACATTTATGCCAGCTTGTTAGAAAGATCTTTTTTAGAGTTTACTGAAACTCAAAAAAATAAAAAAGGTATTCCACTTCTGAAGAGTTTTGTGATTACTCCAACTGCATACACTTGTTCCCTGAATAATTCATGTGCTTTCTCAGTACTAGGACCTGAAATGGAAATATTTCAATATAGAGAGCAGGATATGGGCAGAGTCTGAAGTCAAAAGACAACCAAGGGAAACTGATCCTGAGGTGAACACGTTGGTTTTTTGTGCTGTGCCTGAGGTGGGCACAGACTGGATGGACAAATAAAAACAGGTCAGAGGCTCAGCTCTGCCAGGCCAGGGCTCAACTGAAGCTGCACAGCACATCAAGTCAGGATTTCTTGCAGATTAATTTTAGACTGCTATCAAGCATGATAACCACATTGTAACTTCATTCTGAGGGGAAGCAGATATGCTCTGAGCTGTGTTACTTTAAAAGGAGCAATCATCAGGCCCTATGCTCTTCATGGGTCATTGTAGGCCAGATGGACAGCACTTGAATATCAGGGTAAATTTTGAAGTTCTACTCATTTTCCATAGCCCTCTATTTGCTAGAATATAACTGTGGAATAGGGGTAGGGAAACAATGAGGGTTGCTGTTAAGTAAGCATATTTGAACCACTTGTGCAAACTGGAGAAAAAGGACCCTGGATTTTGAGATGGGCACCATAACCACATCAAAAAGTGCAACTGCAACAGTGCTGAGAGAAATGTGCAAAGCAGATTATTCTTCCTCAAAGTTACAAGAAAGGGAGGCCTAGGCAACCTCCTAGAATGCCTCTTGGATGCCATCATGCAGCAGTTGGACTGGATTATAAAATTGCCATGTGACTCCAGAGGTGCGATAAAGCCAAAACTCACTCTGCATTGACTGATGAGCAGCTCGCTTCCCTTGCTGAACTTGGACTGTGTTCACAAATCTCAGAGGCAAGGAGCTGCCACAGCACTTGCATAAATTATGACTGAATCATGATATTATTAATCACTCTACTGTGTGGTAAATTAATTCTTTTTCTCTGCTCCCCCATATCTACCACAGGAAGCTGTGAGCCTTTCCTAGTCATTTTCATGTTTGGGAGTTTTAACTATTTTTTGCCAAGTCCCAAATTCTACAAACAAAACCAAAAGCCTTCCCACAGTGTTTGTTACAGCTGGGAGTTGGTTATCAGGGTGCTGGGATACTTTAAGAAACTTTAGGTTTTAGGAATTACCCAAGACAATATTTATCTTGTCATCAGGAAATGAAGACTAAATCCTCTTAAGCAGTCTTATAAACTATGTTCTCCTTCCTCCTCTCACTCTTATCCTCCCAAAGTGCCACAACTGGGCTCTTGGCAGAGCTGGAGCATACTGATGCACAGAAGGAAATTATGTGCCTGGATTTCTCTTGTGCAGTACAGATGCTGTCTCTTCAGCATGGGGATCCCTTTCATAATGGCTAGAAAAGAAGTTTCCATTACATTTTTTCCTCTTATTTATTTGACAAATATCACCACCATTCCAGATCTGGTCATTTTTGGATTGAGAACAGGTTTCTTCCTGAGTGTTATTTAATCCTCACAACTGTGGATCAATTTTATGAGAGTCAGTTAGAAATCCCATAGGATCTAAAACCTGTTAAAGGTTATAGAGACATAGAAGGCTGGGTTGGAACGTGCTCTCCAAGAACCTGTCTATTTTATTGCTTCCAAGGGGCTTGTCAGCTTCCTATTGAAACACAGTTCAGTAATTGCAGAGTGAATAAAAACGAGAAGATAGCTTTTTATTAGCACTAAATGATCAGGTTGATTGGCATTAGGGATCTTTATACAATTTCACTGACACAAGCATATGCTGAAAGGCATCTCTATTTTCCAATAACACATTACTACATGTAGTAAAACAACTCACTACCCAATATTAAGCTATAACGTTACTGATGATTTGGAAAATGCCTCTATTATATCTCATTTCTACTACCCCCATCAAAAAAGTATTTACCTACTTTTTAAATTTTACTTAAACTTAGTAAGAGCAAAAATTACATATAATTATTTAATTTAAGAGTCTCTGAAAGAAATATTTCACAGTAGAGCAATACTGAGGGGAACTTCCATGGTATTTTAGACAAAAAAATTTTACTAATTCCTATTAGATCCTTTCCCATTGCTTATGGAATCCAGAGTAATCCCTCCCCCTCTCATAATGATGAGTCCTATTTCACCACAACTCTGAGACCAAGCACAGCCCAGACAGAGATGCAGCCCCTGATGCAAGGACAAAAGAAAAGAAATTGCTATCATGGGGTAAAGGAGTCCATTAACAGACTGCAGTGTAGGATTGTCATTTCAAAACCTTGTTAGTTGCTACTAAGCCTCCCTAAAAGGATTTTCAGTGATGAAATTTCTACCATTTCTTTCAGACAATTCCCACAATATAACTCTTCTCTCCACAGATTTTTTTTCTCCATATAGAGAAGCCTTTTATATACTTGTAATGTTATGTCTTCCCCACTCCTTCAACCTTTTTCACTGTCCATTCTTACCCTTCACTACCTCATTTTCATTCTCTTCCCTTGTCTGAGTATTGTTTTCTAAATCCTGAATTTTCCATTGGTGCCCTGGATATCTGTGTAATGTTTATTTCCTCTGTATCAAGTATCAGTCACATATGACTGAAAGGACTGAGTCCAGAGAGAACAGATGTTTTGCAATGCACTTCTTTATAAGCTTTAACTAAGTTTGGACTTCTAGAAATATTTGCCTGAGGTTTTTTGGGACAATATTCAAAAAAGGAAAGCCAGGAGTCATCTGACCTGTCACTGGGAACTAAATTAAGGAAAACATGCCTTCAAAGACTGGTCTGAATCTTTACGATCTTCATTATTCTCTCATGGTTCAAATTTCAGCTGTCCTGGTCAGTCATACAGCCAGGTGGCCAGTCAAAAGGAATGCCTGCAATTCCCAAGATCAGAATGAAACAAAAGGATAAATAGGAGCACCCTACAAAAACTCCATAGGCAAGTGCCAAACCCTTCAATGGAACCTCATTTACAGCAGACTGCAGTAACTCAGTGTGGAACCACCTCCTTCCTTGCCTTTGGCCAGAGATTAACCACAAAAGAAACCAACACAAGATATCCCACTGAAAGGAAAAATAATGTCCTGCTTTGCATAAAGTGACATTATATCATAGGAACTACCAGAGAGTTAATAAGAGTTGCACAAAGGCAAAAGATTTATTTAAGCAAAAAAGGCTGAAGTCAGAAATAGTCCAGAGGTCACAGACCTTTTCTCATGCTCCCCCACAGATTAACTACTTGGATTAGAAGCCCACAGTATCAGTAGCTGAAATGTACACCAATTGCAAATTCATTTCCAATACATGTCTTTTTAATTTACTAAGTTTAGTTTCCAGGGTTAAAAAAAAAAAAAAAAATATTGAGGAGAGGTTTTTCTTCTCACAATATACCTTTTTTGACAAAAAAAAGAAAAAAAAAACCACCAGAAAAAACCCCCCCCACAACCAAAAAAAGAGCCCCAACCAAAGCCAGTGCTAAGGAATGCATGAAGAGTCATGGGATTTTGGGATTTTAAATCTCTGAAAACAGAGAGGTCATGTGAAGTGCAACTGAGATGCATCGTATTTGGATTTTATGAAGAATGCAATAGATTTGCATGAAAATTACTCTAGAAACTATTACATATAATTTTTTATAAAATGTGTGGGAGTTGGAAATGAACAGTGCTATTGCATTTAAAAGCTCCCTTCGGGATTTCTTTGACTGCATCTCTTCCCAACACAACAGTCTGAAAAGATATGAGTAACTTGGAGTTGTAGGAATATTAGCACTCCTGGCAGGCAACCTTCCCAAAGCTGAATTTAGACTAAGGTTTTGACTCAAAAGGAAAACTGTCTCTTGCTCACCTCATGTTTAAATGCAGCACTACTCACAGGGGACAGATTAGCATCTAAGGCTCTTTGCTGATTTGCAAAGTGGACAAGTGAAATCATGTACAGCCTAAACCAAGACAGTTTTCTTCATCCCAGAGTGGTAGTTCCACTCATTAAAGGGTTACCTCTTTGTGACTCCATCCTTTTCTTTGCTACTGAGCCCTTCAGACTCCCAGAGCTGGAGATGCAACCTCTGAGCAGCCTGTCAGCCAAGTGTCCTGGCAAAGCCAGAAGAAGGGAGCAAAATCTCCAACCTGCTACTCCTGGCTGTGCTACTGATCTGCTCTCTGAGTGGGTGATAATCCCTCAGCAAGTTGCTGGGTGGGAGAAAACCAAACCAAACAAACATACAATCAAAAAACCCCAGCACACAGGCACAAAAATCCTGATTAGGAGACTGATTCTTTCTGGACAGAGAATTACCTGACAGGGCACTAATTTCCAGGAGAAAACAAAAGACTGATTTTAGTGGAATGTTGCCTTTTTGTTTTAATTGATTCTATCAGATGAGATTCTTTTTATACCAACTAATTTTCTGCTTTCACAAAAAACTGAGTTGTAGTTGTATGTTCTTCAGAATTACAGAGTGAGGCATTTATGTGAGAACTCCAAAACTCAGAGAAATAATTCAAGTTAAAAACAAAACAAAATCTCAGAAATAGCTGTCCAATTGCTCAGAAAGTGTCAGAATTACAGGAAAACGTGAAATATGGAGACTGAGACACAAGCAACTGTTACAGGATTTCTACCAGTTCTATCACTTGGTGGTATGATTGCTTCCCTTTTGACTTGGATAAACCAAGAGGGAAAAATGGAGAGTAAAGCAGAAAAAAAGAGGTAAAACTAAGAAAAATAAGAAAAAAATGTAAGGGTGGAGAAAGCAAACATTGGTAGGAACAAAAGTGATGCCTAAGATTATTATTTGATACTCTTCTGGGGAAAGAGGACTTAAACTTTATGAAAGCTTGACTCTCTGCTATATAATTTCTCATGTAGTGCAACTATGGTAATCATAAGGGCCATAGTCAAAGATAAAAAACATTTATTGGAAGTCCCTTTGATTTCTAGTCACTCTTTTTCACTTTCAAGTAAATCATGAGTTGTTAATGGAAACATTTCTGGAGAAAAAGACATTTTTGCTCTTTTTCCCAAAGGTTACTGTAAGAATTACCATAGGTTTACACAAAAGAGCCTCAGCCCACAGTCACTCACAGAAATAAAAGCCATCACTACAAAAAACACAGAAGGGACAGGTAAGGACAGCTGGACTCAAAATCACAAGTGTGAGTTTTCTAACACACTGGAAAATGACTTCTTTCTGTTACTCCTCCTGTCCTGGCAAAGCCTAGCTGATCCACAATTTCTATCCCTTACACAGCAAATGCATCATTCTCACTCATGCACTTATGAATATGTTATAAATTGTGACTAAATGTAATTATGTAAATGATAGTCATTTGTTTGCTGTACAGATTAATGTTCTGCTTCACTGGGGTCCCAATATGGAGCAGCAGAAGTTTGAGCTTTGCAGCTGTGCCTCTGTGTGGTGCTGCCTCTCATGTAAAAATTAAAATGAAGATGGAATTTATCTTTTGCTTAGGGGGAACAAAACAAACCATCCCTGTGTTACTTAATACATTATCTATTACTTCCTCCAGGTAGCAGAATCAATCACCTTTCCCAGTGGTGGTAAACTCCCAGGGAATAATTTCATACACCTCCAGCTCTATAACACAATGTCAGTGTGTTAATTGGAATCCCAAAAAAATGGATTTGCTTTTTTTAGTGAAGCTAAGCTTCCTTTGTCAAACTGGGAGCTGTCAAGAGACATTAAAAGTAAAGTTCTGCTACACTGAGAAGATATGGCTAATAAGGATTTATGTAAAATGAGTTTTCCATCCTGTGAAGGGGTTTTTTGATAATTAATAGGTTGTGCTATTTTGCATCAGGATTAATCTGAGAGCTTTAAAGGGTGGGGAGAGTGTCTAACAAGAAAACCTCTTCCAAAAAGCAAATACCTGTGTGTTTCATAAACTTATACACACATGCTTCCTTTTAAGAAAGTCACAGTAGCAATTCTGTATATTCTGACTTTTTCTCCTCCTTCTTTAGCAAGTTGCCTGGAAATGTCTGCCAGAAGTAGGCTGCAACACTGCTCTCAGGCTGATGCCACGTGAAGTCCCAGATCTGACTAGTTTATAAAGTTAGGCAGCCCATTTCTCTTGTTTAAACCACCAACATGGTAAAGCAGGGTGAATGCAGCTTCATGAAGTTACAGTAACAGTCCCAGCATTCATAATACAGTTATCACAAAGTGTTTATATTCAATTTTCTAATTATGTCTTTTGAGTTATATATGTCTCTACCTAATAAAGAGGATGCAACCAAAGTAACTCTAGGAAGGAAGGGTAAAAACATCTGCCAGACTTAAAAGACTTATAAAGGTAGCAGCTATTTTGTTAAAAGTGTGACCAAAAGATACACAATTCTCTCACAACAGTTCCTTTCACCAACAACATCAGCCCTGAGACTTGCTGTACTTTCAGCACAGTGTAACAATGGAGACAGGAATAGGCTGCCTACACACTCTAATGCTTTATTAGTGAAAATTCAAATATTGGGAAAAGGGCAATTGTATTTGAGGGCTCTTGCATCTAGTGAAATGAAAGAGCCTCTGCTCTTCTGCATTTCAAGTTCGTGGTGTCATCCAAGCCCCTCTGCACAGAGCTTTAGCCCTTCATTACTTAATCAAACGTCTATGAATTACCCTTGTATCCCTAGAACTTGACACTGGCTTCATACACTGCCTTTCTCAGGTCATCTCTCTCATTCTAAACCCAAAAATTTCTGTCTACACAATAGGAAACAAAACAACAACAAAAAAAATAGATAGTGACCAGTGTGCCTTGCTGGTTCCTCATATAGTTCTAGTTGATGTAGTAACACTTTCACACCTTAGGAATAGGCTGCTTATAAATTACTCAGAGCTTCTTAGGTAAAATAATACAGTGTTGAGTTCACAGCTATTACACTTTCAAGCCTTACTTGGAAGGAGCATGTCCACGGTATTTGGAATCTTTACAAATGCCACCCACAAGTGGAAGAAATGAGTTAAACTTTTTTAACATATTCCTGGTTGATTCCTGAGGATTAACATGCATTATCTCATTACATACATACACAATGAAAACTACAGTAGAGCAATTCATACAGCATGTTCTTCTTCTATAATTTAATAGAAAATATCCTTTATCCTCATTTTAATCTTCCCCTACACCATGCTCAGATGTTAATCAGTGTACAGAGAGCCTGCCTCCAGTCAGCCTGGATCCATTTCTCACAGTACTTGCACACCACAGAGAAGCACATTTGTGCAGCCACAGCAGAGCTGACCCACTAGGATGCTCCAGGAGTGCAACCAACTCAAATATTCATAAAGCTGCTAATTTATGGCAAGTGCTTGTCTCCCATCCCGGTTTTCCCTCTGACTGCATGCAGATTTCAAGTGTAATTGTCTTCTTGCAAAGCAGAACAGGAAGAATTTAGTATTTCTGGAAGTAAAAATAGGAGGAGGAAACAATGCAGCAGCTTTCCATAGTTTCCCTAAGAGAAATATTTTTCTATGTTATTATTAATCCTATGTGCATCCAATGATGCTTGAATGCTTATTTGGTTAAATAACTATATATATTCCTGTTTGATTTTTCATCAAACATGCATAAGTAATGCTCTTGAAAAATATGTAGTTGATAATATTATTCTTTGTAAACATTGTTAAATGTCAAACATTTTAAGATGTTATATAACAATATAATTTTTTTTAATGTTTGTCACTTCTCATTTCTTAACAAAGAAAACATGCATTTCCTTTTTTCCCATTACAGTGAAACAAAACAATGCAAAGAGACAGAATAAAACTTTCAGCACTCCCTAAGGGATCCTTGTGGCAATAAAAGAGTTTTTTTTGTCTGAAGAGTCCAGTGAAAACTCAGTTGCACAACAGTTGCACTCTAAGGGTTGTCCTGAGGGGACTGGCTCCAATCCTTTCCAGGTTGTGAGTTGGGAAAGGTACAATAGATATCATCAACAAGAGGCAATCTGTAGTGTGATCAGCTGATG
This sequence comes from Ploceus nigricollis, assembly GCA_013399945.1. Taxonomy (NCBI): domain Eukaryota; kingdom Metazoa; phylum Chordata; class Aves; order Passeriformes; family Ploceidae; genus Ploceus; species Ploceus nigricollis. The sequence goes on from VXBC01010169.1 coordinate 2,822,582, forward strand.
TTCAGGCTACAGATTGGAATAGATAAACTGATAGCAGCTTTAAAAGAAAAAAATTAAACAAAAATAAAAATCGAATAGCGGCATTTGGCAGATGAGAGGATGCTAAATGTGAAGTGGGCACGTACTTCAAGCACTGCACAAGCCAAGCTGTGAGACTGCAAGCCAGGGCTCTGCACACTCTCTTGCCAATATGCCTCAGCCCTTCTCTGGAAGGCAAATCATATTGATGGTAATTCAATCCTTGGCTCTTTGGCTTAAGGTACTGATATGTTTTACTCCCCATCATAAAACAAGTTGTTTTCAGTAGTTTGAGACCTGTACTCAAGATTAAAAGACAAGGGCGCCTTTAGAGGAGAACCTAAGAAGTTGTGGTCACCTGAGATATAACTGACTGCTTTGGCTTCATGCCAGGCTTGGGATCTGGTTCTCAGGAACTCAGGAGTCTGTCTGGAGAACAAGGCCCTCCTGACAGGGTAGGAAAGTGTCTTTTTAAATTCTGCTGGGCTGCAAGTATCAAGATATTTGTGACAGTGACACTGGCTAATTTTAGTTATCGAGCTAAATCACTGTCAGCCTAAAAAGGCTGCAAAGAAATGCTAAGCTGATAAATGACTTCAGGTCACCAAAAAAGTGATGAGTCTGTATGGCCACTAACTGCTGCAGGGCCCACAAGAGTTTTCCAAGCAAAACTGCTGCTTCTCTGTGTAAAAGCTCCCAGTTCCCCTAAGTCCCTTAAGGCTTGGCTTTGCCTCTTTACCGTACTCTCCATGCCAGCTGTAGAGAGCGGTGCTCTAAACAGCTCTAGCAAAAGGCAGCTGGGACTGCTGGTGCTTTACTGCAGGGACATTCGTGTCAGGCATTGCTGAGTAGGCACTGGCTGAAGCAGACCCAGTGGGCACCTTGGCTCTAGTATCGGGAATGTGACAGGGGAAAGCATTCCAAAATGGAAACAAACACAAAAAACCCCTCAGAACAGTCAACAGCTTGGGCAAAGCTGGGAAAAAAGGGAGAAGGAGGAGGGGGGGCTGGGGAAGAAACACCAAAAGAAAAAAAAAAAGAAAAGAATGAAAGACAACAAGAGACAAGATTTTCATCAGCGAGAACCATGAGTAGAGAAGGTTAAAGCCCTCTAACAAGGCCTGAAGTGCAGACTTCATGGCAGAGAAAAGGAACATCATATACATTAAAGGATTTGACCTCTTAGAGCATTTAGGGACCTGACACATTGTACTACCACATTTGGGGACTACTGACTGTGCACACAAAAGGGATGAGATGGGGGTGGTTTGTTTTTGGGGGGAACAGGAGAAATGTTTGCTTATTTGGGGATTTTTTTAAACATATAGTTGATTTAGAGTTCAGAAAACCATCTTATGAATTTGGGAACCTACACAAATCCCTAATAAGAAACTTGTCTGTACTGCTAGAATGAAACAACTTTCTTCTCAGCCATGAGCACAGGACTCGGTTAAGTCCTTCCAAAGAGATTGCAAGAAGTCACCTACAAAGCTCAAAGTAAAGATGTGCACAAATGGCAGCAGCCTGTGCAGTGAATAACACCACCAGCCCAGAGACTCAATGAAAAGGATTCCATGGTGGGTGCTAAGGGGGAAAAATGGTTGAAAGCACTTGTAACATCAGAGAAGATGAGAGTTCTGCTGTTGCTACCTCACATTTCAAAAGGGAGATGAGCTGGAAAAGACTTAGCTAGGAAGAAAAACAAAACAAACCCAAACAAACAAAAAAAGAGAAAGGAAAAAAACAAACAAACCAACCACAAAACTAAGACAGCTGAGCCCTGAGAAAAGACAGAATTGAAACCAAGACAGTCACTTTCTAACAATAACATTGTTGCCCAAAGGCTCCCCTGTCCTGATCTTAGAACACAAGTATCAGGACACTGCTAAAAACTCTTCTTAATAGGGTGCTTATTTGAAACTACAGGTATTATCTTCAGGCTGATTGCTTCCAATTTCATACTCAGTTTGTGTATAAAGTATTAGAGCTTAAATAAAGTGACACAAAGCAGTAAACTCAGCTTCTGTGCAATTCACTAGCTCAGATACACAACATGGGCTGGACAGAAGCAGGCACTGAAGGAAGAAAACTTCCTTGGCTTTGAGGAATTACAGAACTGCAACTGAGACAACAAATTATTTTCTAGCAGAAAAATGGAGAGGGTGAAATAAGTGTGAGTATGAAATAAGTGCATTAGGTACAGAGAAAAGACAAAATCAAGTTATAACACTCCAAGTCAGAATTGCAATCCATTCCTGTGTGTAATAGAGATTCCTTAATTTCCATGTCCAAAGCACCTTGCTGTTTACAGAGCACAGAGTCTGGAAAATTTTGTAGGCACTAGCTTGAAAACAGGGGGGCTTCTCTGTCCAGAGGTATTTTAGTAGGTGATGAGGGTTTTCAAAGGCAGGCAAGGAAAAGGACAGTGTGAGTCTGACGTGTCTCAGCAGGGCAGCTCATCAGGAGCAGAGGGAAGCACTTGATCACAGCACAGAGAGACCCGAAATCTGCAGGCCAAGCAGCTGGGGCTGATTGCTCTCGTGTGGGTCCAGCTGCCACCCCTCAGCCACTCCAAGCCACTTCCCCACCAACTTCTCAACATCTCCCTTCTCCTTCCAACCTTGTTTTTGAACTTCTCAGCGTGAGCTGGCCGAACACAAGGGAAGGAGCACTTGCAAGTCCTCACTCCCTGCACTCAGATTTGGAGAAGATGGCTTTTGTCTCTGAAGTGTCCTTTCCCCTTTGCACACAGGTACTTCTGCCAACACCCTCCTGTGTTTATGTGGAAAGCCCTGTTATTTACTTGCTTATTTATGGGGTGATTTCATCCCATAAGTTGATTTCAGTACATGTAAATGAATGCCTGCAGAAGAGAAGGAAGAGAATCTTTCAAATTAAATTTCCCATATCATAGCAGCTAAAAGTTGATTTTATCTATTAGGTTATGAACAAATATTCATAAACCTATTAATTTAATCTCTGAGACCTTAAAAAATTCTAAATTTTCATAATTCAATATTTTTATCTACTCTCCACCTCTTACTTAAAACTATCCCAAATGACAGCATTGGCTTTCCTGGCCTTCACTACTGAAAAACTATCTTACATGTCCTGTGAAATATCAGGCAAACATTAATATATGCAACCACCTTTTGAATGAAATTTCTTCAACTTTTAAAAAAATTCATCTTTTCTTATTCTTTTCTATGGTAGCATTTTCACTATTTGGATTGCTATGCTCTCTTCATTATTATTTCCATTTTCTTCCCATTTTACCACATTCGACCTGCAATTTTTTACTGACTTGAAAGCATTGCAGAAATGCTTTCCAGGAATTTATAAAGGGGCTGGGAAGGACACTCAATGCACAGAGCCTGTTAGCAATGACGTGCAGATGTTTTGATCTTTTCCTGAGCCATGGATTGCCTTCCTCCCACGGAATCAACCATTGCCATCTGCAGGTAAGGATTAATTTTGATTTTTTTTTTTTTTTAAATGGCTGTGTGGGAACTCACAGGATTCTTAAGCATTGTTAGTGAGCTGATGTCAGAGTACCGAATGTAATAAGGGTGATCTAAAGCAGGGACAGGAAAACAAGGACCTGATTACATTAATTTGGGCACTGTGGGCATAAGCAGAGTATATCCACTTGAGGCACACAGGCAGGGAGGAGGTGTCATCACTAGCAAAGCTGCATGTTAATCTTATGTAGCAGCATCATGAGGCTTCCACCAGCTGTGCAGGCAGCACATGGCCCTTAGCAGCATGCAAGGACCGTGTGGTGGCAGCTGTAACTGCAAAGTGTCCTCTCTGCCCAGTGGGTGCTTGTTACTGGTTCCTCAGGATCCCAGTGAGGGCTCTCCTCACTGGCTGTTCAGCACCTCAGGCCAGTATTTTCACCATCAGGTGTGGCTGCACTAATAGGGGCAACCTCAGGTGTCTGACCTGTCCCTTAGACAGATGCTCACTCCCTAAATTCACATGGACTCAGTTACTTTGCTACTGAACTCCAGACACATCAGCTTCCCATTCCTTTTATGAAGTTCCTTTTCAGAGGTTCCCAACCTATGGCATTTTATTATAACAGGATCTTTACTGCCTTTCTCCATACAAGCATCTTTCTTTCTGCCATGACTGGTAATGCTGGGGATCAGGAGAGATGCTTGCAGGTGTTATTTACTACAGCATCATGCTCAGGGTGTCAAATTGCATGGGTGAAACTCTGGCCACAAAGGTGACATATAAATGCTCTGCAAAACCAAAAGTTTTGAGCCTCTCCTCCAGCCTTGCTCACTTGCTTTACTGGGCCATGAGATTTTTCTGCCTGCCCATAGAAGATGAACTGAAAACCACAGAAGTTTTTCAAGAGCACATGCAGATCCACTAATCACAGTGAAGATGGCATGGCATCAGGTGGATATTACCTTGCCCTGAATTCAGCACAGGAAATCTTGCCTGCATTGCTGCTTTCAGGACAATTACATAAACATTCACCCTTTTTTTTTTTTGTTATTTCTGACATCTTTATACAGAACAGTTACTGTATTTCATTCACTTGTTCCTTTGAGTCTTTCACATTTTATCTTTTGTTCTTAGTGTTGGTTTTATTTCAATCTCTCTGAAACAGTGCAGGAACTGATTGGCCACTGGAAATTCTTTCCAGAACAATATTGCACCTTAGGCTTCACCTTTGTGGGCTCAAGATCAAACACAGCAACCTCGGCTATGCAAAAGCTGCTGCTATGCTGAGAACACCTTTTTTTGTACTTTGTTATATACTTTAACCATACAGCTCCACAATGCACACTCCTCCTGCAGCACCCTGATATGTTTATCACAGCCAGTGACAAGAGCTAAGGACAGCAGAGCTCCCCTCTCCACTCATGAGCCAAACCCCACCAGAGAGGTTTTTTTGCAACAATAACTTCTCCAGCTACAACACCTGATTTTTAGCATTCTGTTTTCTAAGCTTAGTTATCTTCAGAAAATCTTCTCTGTGTCTCAGTTGCTCCTTAGAAATATACCCAACGTGTCCCTAATGTGTTACAGAAGTGCTTTGTTTTCTGCTTAGCTGGAGTGACATCAGTGCTGTCTAATCATTCCTGGCCTGATTTCCAAAGGTCAGGAAGAAGAGGTATCTATCACTCTCAACATTCGAGTTCCCTTCCTTTGTAGCCATGCAAGAAGTTTTATCCTGTGCTTCTCTCAGGTCCTGCCATATGCAAAATCTACATGGCATCATCTCTGGAATCTCTCTTTTGCTGAACAGACAGCCCTTGTAATGTCATCTACCAAATGGAGTTTTGAAAGCAATAAATTCTCTTTGGTTTTTGCCCAGCTGAACCAAATGAAATAGTAGACTCCCAGTTATCTAACCAAGTCTGGAATAAACATATTTTTACAGTTTTGTACAAAGGTCATGGTTTAATCCAAGCCAGAAACTAAGCATGACCCAGCCACTCATTCACTCACCCCTGGATGGGATGGGGAAGGGAATCCAAAGGGTAAAAGGGAGAAAACACAAGGCTTATGTTAAAGGCAGTTTAACAGGCAAAAGCCATGCCTGCAAGCAAAGGAAAACAAGGAACTCCTTCCCCACTTCCCATGGGCAGGTAGGGCTTCAGCCACCCCCAGGAAATCTGGGCTCCACTGTGCACAATGGGTACTTGAAAAGACAAATGCCAGCACTCCAAATACTCCTCCCCCATTCTTTCTTCCTCCAGCTTTATGAGCTGAGCATGATGCCATATGATATATGAAATGTCCTTTGGGTCACTTGGCATCAGTTGTCCTGGCTGTGTCCCTTCCCAGCTCCTTGTGCACCCCCAGCCCCTCACTGGTGGGGTGAGGAGCAAAACAGGCCCTGGCTGTCTGTAAGTGCTGACCAGGATTAATGAAAATATCTCTGTTTTACCAACACTGTTTCCAGCACAAATCCAAAACACAGTTTTGTACTGGCTACAGTGAAGGAAAAACTCTATCCCATCCAAAGCCAGCACAAAAGAGTTTCCATTAGTTTGGATAAATTGGGTAATTTCTGTATATTCCTTTTGGTGATTTTCACATGTCTTGGTCACATCTATCATTTCTTAAAATAGCCACACATCACCTGGCAAAAATTCCTTCATTTCATTATCGTCCATCACTTTTGGCATTACTCCTAATGAAAGTCAGCTTTGTGCTTGAAGCTTTTGCAGTGAGCAAGCAGACCACCCTAAGTAAACACACATCTAGAAAAACCACGGGGTTTTTTTTCCCCCACTGCGCTTTTTTTGTGATGTACGTGCCACACAGCACCCAACTGGTAGCATTTTCTCTTGTGCATATCCTTGCTGTTCCCTGCTGTGCAGAGCAAACAGCTTCTCTGCCACATCCCAAACAGATATTTGTGCTACAAGCTGAATTTTCCCTCTCTTTCACCTCTGCCATGCAGTTTACTTTTGTCTTGACATTAGCTGAGGATTTTATAGACCAGTAAGAAATTTTTTTTTATTTTTTATCTCTTTGAGCTTGCCTGAACAACACACCTGGCTTTCCCTGCACCCAGCAGCAGTGGGGTGCACTGAGGTTGGTTGGTTTCCTATTTGCAGGTCTTTGGGATTACCATCTATGTCCAAACTGCTTTTTTTAGAACTTCTTTATATCTGTTTTCTTCACATATTTTCTCCAGCTATTCTGATGGGTTTTTTCTAATGTTAAATTTCCCATTAAGATCCCATCCCCCAGTGTACTAATTCTACCTGCAAAACACATTTTTTTATGGCTGTACACTTATTTGTTGTCTTGGATATCCCTTGGCTGCTTCCTTGGGAAAATTGATTTTCTGTGAAGCTATTATTCTTTAGAAAGAAAAAAATAAGCTCAAGTAATCAACAACTTATCTGTTTTTCTCCTGTTCACATGAGACTGCCACAAAGCACCCATGTTCTGTATCCACCCTTTTCCTCCCTTCCATTTAGTTTAGAAGCTGAGCAGATTTCTTCAGGAGCCTACCCAGCTGCCTCAGGCTGGGTCCTTCTGCACAGCTCTGTTCTCTGCAGTGCTTTTGGTTAAACATCCACAGCCTGCCCTTCTTTGCCTCGTTTGTGTGAATGCCACAGTCTCCTTTTCCTCCTCATACCACACTTTTGATTTAGATATCTGCCAGCACTATAAATTAACAGAGGATAGGATGATCTAAGCTGGCTTTTGTTACAACCTTCTTAAAGAATGCTATGTCATCCATCCTGCTCACTGCCCACCTAGAGAGTGCCCAAGCTGTGGCACTTTTTATCTGTTAAAGAAGCAAAATGCCAGTGTGCAGGGCTGACACACACCTGAGCAATGTGATACTGAATTTATGTCATTGAGGTGGCTCACTGGATTGCCTGCAGTCCCCACCCTTGGGCACCTTCAGCTGGGAACTGCTGAAGAGAAATCAGCCTGGGGACACAGAGGGATGGTCTTTGCTGAGTTACAGATGGAGCACTACTGCTCTGTCTGAAAAAGTAGCTGTGCTTACACATGCAGATGAAAGAGAGGCATGAGCAATGATCCTGAACAACTGCTCTACACTGCCCAGGGATCACAGGAGCTGAAGATTCCCACCTGTGATAATTGCTCTCAGTATTTAATGGGGGCACAAGGTCAAAACACAATGCCTTGAAAAAATATTAAAGGATTAAAAATGAAAAGGATGAGACATGTCATTTGGAAAAATAATTTGAATGGATGGGGAACAACCACACAAAATATTAATAAAGTCAGAAATATCTCTTAAAATTGATGAGCATCTCCTGGGATATTTCTGTGACAGAACAAGTCACTTTACCTAAAAAATATCCCACATAAAACCATCCAAATATTTTATTGCTGAGAAAACTCAAGGAGCATTTGCTGAGCTGTTGCTGTTTAACTTATGCACCCAAACCACCAGTCTACACTCTGTGCTCTCAGGGATGTCTGCAAAGTGGTCATTCAGAACAACTCAGATAAAAGCTGAGTCTTTTTCACCAACCAGAAATTTTGAGCTTTACCCTGTAGAAGTTCATCATTAACCACCTTCATGATGACTGATATTATTATTTTTCTGGTAGATTTGCCACTGATATGTGTAACTAAATTTCTCACCTTTTCTCCCCCTCCAAAAGGGCACAGCAGCTTATAAAAACCAATTACAGCCAGTCATATGAAAATATTTTGTTTTCAACATCTTAATAGAAGTTCCAAAGCAGAAATATTATCTCAGTTTAAGACTCTGAACTTATGATTTTTCTAGTTTTAATGGGATATTTTAAAAAGATTTTGAAATCTCCTTGTTTCTCCTTCTTGCTACTTGATAGATTTTTTTAGAGCCCCCCTCCAACTAGGAATTTTTCTTATAAATGGCAGACCATGACTGAGCTTTCAAAGTGAGGAGAAAGCAGCTAGATTGTTTGCTACCAAAGAAAAGTCGTGTTCATTGGGAGGTAGATTGTTTTTTAAAGCTAAATGATCAAATGAAATATTAAACCTTCAATATCTACAGATCTGACCAGAAAAATACAGTTCAACTGCCTCAAGTGACATTGCCAGAACTCCAGGAATCATCTGAAAGATCAAATACAGCATGTTTCATCCAGTTCTGTTACTAGCAACGACAGCTTTGTCTTGCTCCTTCCAAATCTACTCCAGACTACTCATTCATTCTCATAAAACCAAGCAGATTTAGTTCTACTAGATCAGACAGGGCACAGAAGCTATTGCAGCAATTCTATTTTGCTTGAAGGACAGCTTGAGCAAAATATTGGCCATGATGCTGCAGCCCAAATTTTCTCTGATCATCTTGTTATGTCAGAGAGGGAAAAGATATAAAATAGTAGAAATCTATCCTAGTATCATATCACCAATAAGATCTTCACTCTCAAGAGGGATTTCTTCATCTCATGGACCAATCTGCTGGAGGAGATGTTCCTAGGAGCCTTTTTGGAGAAGCAATGGGGGACACTGGCTCCTCAGAGAAAGAAAAGGGAGACAGATCCAAACTTTGTCTTTCCAGATCTGATCAGCTGCCTAGCAGTTTTTTATATCTGGCTATATTAACATCATGGCAACACAGAGACAGCTGAGAAGCAAAATTTCTCATCACAGTTGACTTCAAACTTTTGCAGTGAAATTACAGTTTTTGTGAAGTGCAGGTTGGTATGCCATGCTGAATTAAGACACTTAGAGTACACCGGCATTGCTGACTATGGCCTGGCCCTGCTTGCTTGCACAAAGAGAGGAGGCTGCTTGTGCTGTGCCTTGGGGGCCCCTGGTGCACAGTTGTCTTTCCTCCCAGTGTCATCTGCACCAGTCAAGCATACACTGGCACAGCCCCAGGTGCAGGTGAGGGGAAAGCATTTTGTGCTGTACAAGAGGTTTACATGGAGCTGCCCTCTGGGCTGGCTGGGCTGCCATTAACCCCGTCCTCCTGGGAGCACCGCGTGGCCTCTCAGGCACATTCCAGCTCAGTCTGCCACAGGAGCCTTCCAGCCAGCCAAAGGGAGCTCAGGAAAAGCTGAAACAGCTCTTTAAGTACTAAAGAGATGTTGTCTAACATGAAGGGGGGTGGGGACAGGCACTGCTAAATCCATCTCCCTGCCCGCCCCTCAAGCAGCCAGGTGTAAGGGAAACCAATCCATCCGTGCTATGCTAGGCACAAAAAGTGTCTAGGAGGAAGAAAGAACAGGTGTACATTCAGTATTTTTAGTTTCACATCAAAACATGGCTCAATTAGTTTCTTTAAAAACTAATTACTCGACAAAATCTCTGATTTTTCTACAAAATTTCACTTTGACATCAATGGCTAACTGCATACTTGCTTACCTGCATTTGCATACTGCCCCTCCCAGCCCCAGCACAGCACACAATTCCCTTAAAGCTTGATAATTAGGCATTTCAGCAACCAACCCTTATACCAAAACACACAAACCCACTCATGCTTGTTGGTATTGCCATAGGAGTCTTCATTTTTTAAAACATAAAATATTGAGCAACAGGCCATATTCAGCTTTATAATGGACAAAAAAAACCTCAAAATAGCAGGAGCACAGCCTAGCCAGTTAACCAACAGCGTGTTTGTTTCCAGGATTGTGCTTAAGGAGAGCCAAGCTCCAGAACAGGAGAACATTATAATTAAGAAAATGAAAGAACTTTCACTGGTAGTCAGTAATTCCACAGCTAGCAATATACAGCATATAACTATTGCCATATGTAAAATACTGCACTAAACGTTTATTTATTTCTCTGTATATTGTGTGAAGAACCACTCTGTGTGCCTTGAAATACTGCACAAGAAAACACAGTTAACGATCTCATTTTTTAGAACTGAGTAAAAACTGGGAAAATACAGTCCCCATGAATTACTGCATCCCTATCAGCCAGAAAAGCCAGGGGCAAAACCAGATGGAATTTGCTTAATTAGGTCCAGATCCAGTGGAGTATATACATATCTCTAAGCCAGCAAGAGAGCCTATGGACAGCAAACAAGTTAAAATAACCATGTTGAAAGAGAGCAGAAAGCTAAATATGGCATGGATTTCAGATTTTACAAGTGATATCTCATAGGTTCAGGATTATCTGCAAGCTCAAGCATTTTGCACAACCAGTGCTTTGTCTCTTGTCAGAGAGTTGCCTAGTTGAAAGTTCTAGAAAACTGTCTTGAAGCTGATTAACGCCCCATTTAATTCCTCCTAATTTCTCACTCACTCTTACAGAAAAAAAGTTTCCCTGTAAAGGAATAAAACAGCTATTGGCACTGCAGACTTGAGGAAACCACATATATGAAATTATAGATTTAGGAACATTTAAAAATCTGACTAAATTATGATTCAAAATATTCACACGATAGTTCAAAAACACTGGTCAAGGAAAAAAACTACTTGCCACTAGGCAAAGCAGAAACAAAGTTATCAAGTTGTGGATGACACATGGAGTTTAGAGATATTTCCTATCTGCACAGCAAGACATTCCTTTCTCCATCTTTTCTTGAGATAAGACACCCATCTGTCAGATCATTACAGCAATGATAGATAAGATCTCTGCCAGTGCCTATCATTTGACATATTGTATATAAAAAGCAATTCTTGGCCAGAGGGAATTCCCCAAATGTGGTAAGCCAGGATCCAGCTCAGCTAAGGGCCAAAGTGCCCTGAGCTGTGAGGAAGCTGGCTCAAGAAATGAGTCATGCACAGGGGCAGGGCCACAGGAGAGGCAAAGGGTACAGCAGCGAGCTCACAGGCCAGGCACAGCAGCTGACTCAGACAGGTGACAGAAATCATACCTGACCTGCCATAAAATATTCATTGGCTTCCAACTTCCAGTCCAATCTAAAGACCACAGTTTTACCTAAGCAAAATTCTTCATCTTAATTATCCAATAATGGGATGTAAAAACTAATACTAGAGTAAAAGATTGATACAAGATGAGCAGTATAAATAAAGAGCTAAGTAACACCAGGTATCTGCCATAGCTTAAGCCAAATTTAAAAGGTTAATGTTTTCAGATATGTTTAAACCTTGGGTACCTCCTGAGTCCAGAAAAAAAAAATGTTATTTTGTTCCTAGAAGCCAAAGTTTGAGGCCATAATAACAGATTTAGATAACTTACGTTAGCAAGTGAGACCAAGGGGATGTAGCCGTGCTGAATTTTGACCCTTTTAAAGTTCGCAACTCTTTTCCTCTACAGAGTACTTTAATGTTCATTGAACTATTTTCTGGTTTTGTGGCCTGAGGAACAAAGGGCTCCTATCTGATAAAGGCTGAATATCCCTGATCCAAATAATAAATCACGATAAAATTATGGTTGCACAAAGGACAACTTTGATTTTTTTCTCTCTAGGTATTTGCTTAGTTACTTCAATTTTCCTAAAAAAGGTGAACATGTCTTTAAAGAAAAAGTGAATAAACTAAGCCAGCCTTATGCTGCAGTAGCTATGACAACAGACTTTGAAATAAGTGTGGAAAAAACTAGACCTGAATCTTAATTTCATTTAATTATTTTTTCAGTCTACTCTTCACACTGACTGCTTTGCATTTTACTCTGAAATTGTACAGAAACTGGGATTTCTTACCAACACCAGATGCACAGTATCTTACATAGCCAATTCTACAGATCTTATTTAGGTTAGAAATGAGATTACTCAGAGAATGAGTAGACAGCTCCTAATGTCTTCAGACGAAAGCCAGACTGCTTTCTGGGGAATGCTTTTCCCAAAGCCGCTGTGCTCAGTGCAGACTGGCATGTGTGAGAGATCTGACTACATGAAGGAGCAATCCCATTGGATCAACCATTAGCAAACTGGATCGTGTCTTCTATTAGAGGTGAGGTTTTCAAAATAAAGACACAGTTGAGAAGGTAAAGTTAAAAGTCAGATTTTCAGTGGATTCATTTACTGGCCTGAAGTGAGAAAGATGATACTTCAGTCCTTCCCATCTTCCTTGGACAGTCTTTTATAGATGATATCCACGATCATGGACACTACCACCTTCACTAGACAGAATATTTGGCTCCCTGTTCCCGACCCTTTCCCATTCCTCTAAATTCTTTCTAACAGAAGGAGCAGAAAGTAAATTCTTCCCCTCCCTCCATCAAGCACAGCGGTTTAGCAATCAAGAACACTTAAAAAAAAAAAAAGGAAAAGAAGAGAAACTCAGACCATTAGCACTAACATCTCTTCCTGCCCTGTAAACGTTCCATTGCCCTCTCTATTTTATTTGAACAAGTCCAGGGCTGCACAGGGAAGCCAAATCACTTTACAGCTGTGACTGCACAGAAGAGGAGACACTTGAACCTCTTTTGAAGGGAGCCACGTTCACCTGAGCTCTCAAAGGTAATTATTGAACTGCAGCCACCCATGAGCTCTCACACCTGACCAGGCCAGGGACATTATCAGCACCTCCCCCCACTGACCCCACTCTGGTTCTCCAGGGCCAGCAACCCCGAATTCACTGTTGTGGATCGTAGGGCACCACTGCAGAGGTTGGCACTGTGGCATGCAGGCATCAAATACAGGAACAGATGGGCCTCATGCTACTAATTACTTATTAATTCCCTTAAGAACTGATTGTGAGTAATCGATCTTCATGATTCTCCCAGAAAGACAAAAATGCATAAAAGGTGTATAAAATATCAGCCATTCTTTTTCGTCTTCATTCTTGAAGAAGAATATCATTCTTTTGATACCCTCAAATTTTTTTCACTTAACTCTTTCAGCTTTTTCAGTAAGGTGCCTCCTGCTGCAACAAATGAAATAAGACTGGTGGAACAAGGACTGGAAAAAAGCAGCCTTAGCCTCCATTATCCTTTTTACCAGTTTTTGAGACTTTGAAATTTATACAGGGACCATCTCATGCGTGAGCAACTACAGATATATTCACAAGAGGAGCTACAGGCCTTGCTCATCAGACACCTCCCCCTGCTGAGGAATTTGGGCTGCCCCACAGTCAAATAAATAGATTGCTCTCATTCCCTGATTTGTCCTCTTTTCAAGCTGCAGCACTCTCCCACTCTCTTGTAGATGTGCCCCACATTTCCAGGATCTGGAGTGTAAGTGGAATACACCCCAGATGTTGCAGTGTTCCAGCTATGGCTTGCAGAGTTATGAACAGTTAGGAGGTACTTACAGAATTCACCTGCAGCTTCCAAGCAGCTGAAGACCATCATCATATGTGAGAAATGAAGCCCACTCCTCAGTTGAATGTCTAAAAATTTAAGAAAGGACAATAGGGGACACAATCAATAAAGCAAAAGTCACAGCATTGGGTGCATAGCCAGAGGTACCCCAGCTAACAATAGCAACCCTTCTTTCTATTGCACCAGTCAAAAACACATTCATAAACCATTATACATATTCAAACATCTTTTTAACTCGTTTACCTGTTTTAGGAACTTCTTAGCAGGGCCCCTCCTCTGATCTGCCCTTTTAGAGCCTGTGCAGCAATCTTGGTTGTGGTTTTGAGGGTCCTGTGTCACCTCCTCACAAGAGCCCCTGTTCCATGGTTTCAGCAGGTGACAGTACAAGCGTCCCTAGCAGGGGTCCTCGTCACACCCATTCCTCAGATGTTACCTGGCCATGCAGACAGTTTAGTTATTTCAGCTACTGCAAGTTTACCTCAAATACTCTAAATCAACATCACCTACTTCACATAGAGGTATAGACATACTTCATATGTCTGATATATTTTAACTATTGCCAGTTAGCTACAAAAATAAGAGCAGTAGTTATTATTTCACAACTATAGGTACTTCTACAAAAGCTAACATTATATTATAATGCACTACACATAGCATCCACTTTAATATTTGCAAAAGCCAAAACTACAGTATGTGTTTATCACGTCACAACAAGTCCTTAGTCAGGAGCAGAGATCTAGGTTTTACTGACTGCAACAAATAAAAAAGATATTTGTGTAACCCCTAAGGACTAAGAGCTGTACAAGCACTAACCAAGCACAGCCCCAGCTTACAAAGACACCATTTGCATTTCATCTAGGACTGGAGGTAGTTAAAAAGGGCCTACAGCTGCAACCTTTTATTCTAATTACCCACCTTGGGAGGGGAGAAGCAGCATTAACTCTTCAGTGGCTGTCTCAGGGAGAGTAGGGAAAGGTGTGATGCTCAGAGTACTCCTTTCTGAGAACTTTTTACCATGACATTTGGAAATGCTCCCACAGTATTATTCAATCTGCACTCTCCCTGCAGCAATTACCTTTCTCTTCCACCCTCAACAGAATCAGGATGAAAGAGTCCCACCATACATTTTGGTCTTTATGTATTCAAAAAACCACTTCTTAACAACATCTTTGTTTCTGCATCCACTACACTCAATGCACAAAAAGTTCATTTGTTTTCTGATGGTGAGCCTTGTGGAGTGCATGCACAGCTACTTTTAAATCCCTCCTCTTTAAATCAGATATAATTTTTAAAGCCTTTTTCCACTGGCTCCAGTGGGCACTGCATGCTAGGGAAGTAAAACAGAGTCGCGTTTTGTACTAGAGTTGATATGGTCTTTCCATTTTTCCTCTCTCCAGCATGCAACAGCATTGAGGACCTTGTTTCAGTCTCTCATGTATCAAATTTGAAAGTTATTTTGCTTTTTGTAATCATGGAATAAGTCATGGGCACTTGAAGTTCAATAAATCCCCGAGGCAGCCAGCTTGGTTTATTTTCAGCTCCGATGACCCACAGAAGGAAATTTTTTTTTGCGACACGGGAATTGGATTTTTTTCCCTTATTATATATAAACAATTCTCTTAACATGAGAGGGAAAAAGTTCATATTAAAAGGCAATGTTTATTAAAATATCAGCTTCTGCCTGCTGCAGGAGGATTATTAGCATCACTGACTTCCTTCTCTATTCCAACAGCCTACTGCCAGATTTCTCAACCACTTGTGTGGTTGCTGATCCTTGACAGCCAGTGTCTGGGAAGTTTGTCCTTTGTGTAAGAACAGTGTTGCAAAGAGGAAAAAAAGAGGTGCTGAGTTTCCTGATGAGGTGGGTGACAGAAGAGCCCCCTTTTCCACACAGGGCCACTGAGGTCTTCAGTAGAAGCACGAGATTAATTACTTCCTTCCTAAGAATCAGACTGGTACAGCCTGGAGAAATATGTTCACAGAAAGAAAGGCAAATTTACCACTGCATTTCATACAGTGTGCTACTGTGTACAAACAGGCAGGGGCACAGCACTGTTAAAGGGGAAAAGTGAGCATGATGTGATGGTCATATACAGTGACACCTAGCAATGAAGTGACCCAGAAATGACACACTCAAATGGTGAAGAATGAGTATAAATTGGCTCATATTATGTCTTAAATATCACAAATGGCTCCATATAATGGATCACTGGAAAAAGCATTTAGTGTAAGTCTTAATGCACTACTTTTTTTCTTTACTTATTTCTTGAATTCATAAAACCCAAAACAAATCTGGATTTTCAGTGCAGAGATTTAGAATTCAGGCTACAGAAACCAATTTATCACTTAAGATGCAAAAATAGTTCTGTCTAAAAAGGGAGACTTTCTTATTTAAGGAGGATAATCTGAAAAAGAGTACCTAATTAAAGTGTTTTCTTTGGGTTTTTTGAGAGAAAAATGTATGAGAGATGACATGTATTTAAATCTTTAAAAACCTAATCTCTTCCATGGGTTTCATTTGACTTCTGTAGTATGAAAACATATCCTCCTCTTGTTTCTCTCAGTTTGTTCTAGGGCAGACACTTAAATAAAAATGCCTTTTTATAAAACTATCTCTCTATTTGCTCAACCTACTTTTAATCTGTGTTTCTTTACAACGTTTGGTGAAAAACTACTGACTGTTTTCCTGAGAGAAAATTGTTCAAAGTTCTGTTTTCAGTTGCTGAATATTAGCAGCACTTCTGTGCACTCTGCCCATTAAGGATGGCTGCCTTATTTTCCACTCCCATTCTGCTTCTACCCATTATCGTTCTGGTTGCCAGGCAAGTGTGATTTTAAACCTCCTAGTGTGACAAAAACAAAGACAATTAAAGATCTGGTGACCGTCTAAGAGTCATTTAAGGATATACAGGTACTTTGAACAATCACAGACTTCCTTTCTAGGAATGTCTGCTTTCCTTGGACACTGCCTTGCATGACCAGTTTGTGAATACAAGGTTCCACACACACATCCACATTCCCTCCACCAGTCATCAGATGACTGCCATTTCCTGGGGATTTTAGTTTGGGGGGGGATTTAGTTTTGTTTTGTTTACTTTTTTTTTAATAGAATCCCTTGACTAAGTCTACTAACATGTAATTTTGTTTCCCTGTTCCTTAGTCATTTAGGAGGAGTGTCAAAACCCCTTCTGTACAGAATACAGTTTACAGAGATATCCTTTTCTTTCCCTGAATGTTTATAAAACACATAGCATGAAGCTTTTTCGGTCTGATACTTTAAATCATGCGAATTGTGGAAAAACGTTGAGGTTATGAAGGAAATTGTGATTTGTACTACAACAACTTAGGCTTCAGACCCACCTGCGCTCTTCTGTGAAGAGCAGAAAACACCTAACATGGGATGGTCAAAGTTTTCTCATCTCAGAACTGTTTTGTTTTCTGAAAACCAACACAGTAACTGCTCTAAATGGCCATAGAAACCTCCACCAGCCCTGACCCGCACTTTTCAGAGTGCTGCACACACAAGCCTCAGGTGATTTACAGCCAGCAAAGAACCTACATACACAAGGAAGGGAAAGAAGGGTGTTTTTGAGAGCACCAGCTGCTTTGTGCTCCTTTCCACTTCACTGTATACCCAACAGTGCTAAACACAACAGCAGCATTTAAAGCCTTGGCACACAAACCCGCTAAGTCTCGCTAGGAACAGTTGGGCCATTAGTGGCCGTTCAGTCAGACAGAGCACGGCTGTCTCAGAGCTATTAGGTGGAGGGGAGAGGTTGCTAGTGAGAAAATGTTGTACTGGAGGATCACAGTGAGCAATTGCTTGGCTCAGCTGTGTGGTGAGAAAGGCAGCCCTCGCTGCAGGGCTGATGGACGGGTGGAAGCCAAAAGGGAAATCAGCACTTCATAAAAGTTAATGACCAAGGATATACTTCTTATGAGTCCTGACCATAGCAGGATTCAAGTGGAAAGCACTGGACTATTTCCTCTTCCATTGCTCCCTCTTGTTTTGGACCAGTATCCTTCTCTCTTTTTGTTATTATTACTGTTAGTTTTTAATATATGCCTTTGTGAGAAAGCCCTGAATAAAGACACCCTCCATTATTTTCTTCCATGTCCCTATCAGATCTGACTCAGCTGGGCCATCCCTTTCCTTTTCTGCTTTCCCAAAGGTAATATCTCAAGTGAGATTAAACATCCTCTGCCAGATAGCCCATATTTGCTAAGTTTGCTCATGCATAAAGGCAAACATTGGCAGACCTTAAATCATCCCAGAGAGGGGCACTGGTGTTCTCAGTTCTAGGCATGAAGTATGTATAGATACCTATGCTGGCCAAGACTAACTGTGACACAATAAATAACAGTCTAACAATAACAAATGTAAATAAGACATCCAAATGTCTTTCCAAAAATAACCTTCTCCTAACCATTTAATTTTCTTTTCTTTTCACACCCATATTTATCCCTCTATTTTACCTAGCATATTTTAATGCTTGCCTATTCTGCAGCCAGCTCTGCAAATATTTTTCATAGCATCAGCATTTTTTGGTGAAATTCATACTAGTGGGCAAGGCATGGGAGATGAGTTACAGTGTTTGTTATCCAATACTGGGTCAAACACAGGGATTGTGCACTAGGGAGGAGGTCTAATGCTGATGAAAGCCTGTCCTGCCAGAAGGGCCCACACCAGCTCCAGCATGGTGGTTATGTCTACACAACACAGCCCTGAACTCATTAAGTCTTCTTGCTGGTTTGCAAAATTAGAGTTTTATTCCAAACCCTATCATTCACTCTGTGGCCACAGGCTTAATATTTCCTCTTTGTTTTCTGTTTTCCCAGTTGTAAACGACTCATAAAGATTCTACTCATTTTTAAGGCATTTTGACCAATATGGGATGGGGTGGGGGGATTCTTAGTCATTCATGCTCAGTTTTGATGACTATGGTGAGTGGCATAAAGCAGAAGGAAACCCAAGGAAAAAGTCACTTCTAAGTTTGGTGCTATTAAAGAAAGCTCTGGGATACATGAGCAAGAGACGAGTCTAAAACCAAAATAATTCCAATAGAGCTTGTAAGATATAGAATAAATATGAATACACTTTCAGTATTCTGCCTTATCAAAACTGCATTTATGATGGAATAAAAAAATATTGCATTGCTAAAGGAACAGTCATAACTGTGAAGAAAAATGTTGAATTATTATGGCAGACTATACAGCAACAGAGCGTTTATGGCTCCACTCAGGGCAGATTGCTCAGTCAGGATTTTTCTCACATATATTACCATATAAACCTCCTGTGCCACTTGCAGTTTTGCAGAGTTCAGGTGATGAAAGAGTAAGAGGGGGATAACTTTACTTATTGTGGAAACCCGTTTATCATCCATGTCTAGAATTATTGTCTTTTTACTTGAATTGGAAAAGTGTTCATTAACTCCCTGACATCTTCCCTTCACCCCAAACTTTCTTTCTTTATACACAAATTCACACCATTACTATTGGAAGATGTGCTTTTACAAATTGTGCTACCAAGGTTGCTACTACCTATTTGCCATCATCGTGTACCACTGACTACACGTAATTTATTTATAAAATAAATTATAACAGCACAGGACTGTCCCAAAATTCAAACACATGAATAGTAACCTCTTTGTCCCACTATTTCTGGGATAACGAACAAGCTCTGTGGACTGCAAATTAAATATTTCATGACAGTTATATGGTAAACTCATGAGGTTTTTGAGATTTTATAGGCAGTATGATCAGGTCTGTCTTTGTCCTGGTCAAGGAGATATCAAGGAGATACATCCTTTTAGTCTCCATCTAAGGTTTCTTTTGCTACAGGTTCAGCAGCAGGAGAACAAATTCCAATTCTTGACAGGGAAAGAGAAAGAAGGGGAAGGGAAAAGACTATCCAAGTTAGCTGAGATTTTCAGCTGCTACTCTGCCTCCAAACGTATCCATTTCCATGGCAATACCAAGGGAAAGCACAGCATCTGTGCTGCAAAGCTTGCAGACAGCTTTTGAAATATCAGAAATTTTTGTGGGTACAGATGATATTGAACATATGGTGTTTGAAAGAGTGGCCAACATTGCAAAAGCCTTTGGAATCATCTGATGTTTTATTTTGTGTTTCCCCACCCTCAGCTTTTAAGTCTGTCATATTTTCCTAGTAGCAATATAGTGACCCATTTATGGCAACAGCTGCACATTCAGCTTGTTACTAGTGGTGTTATTTATCACAGTGAAAAGGAAAGATTCAATAATACAACAATGACCCTAAATGTGAGGAAAAAAAAAAAAAAAAGACAAAAAACAAAGCTTATACTTCAATGTATGGCCTGGATTATCTTTCCATAACATATAAATGTTACTTGGTAGGCACAAGTTGACTCTGCAAGCTCATGTTATGTGTGCAGCTGAAGCAAAAGTCCTTCCTCATCTATGAGGACAGTCTTGTAGATTTTTCAGGCACAGAGCGCAGCAGTTTCTGTCAGTGATGTGAAATGTCAGTCTGAGCTGGGAAATGCCATGAAGCATGAAGTGATGAATTGCCATCATTTTTGCCAGGTTTCATAATGCACAGTGGCTTCATGTTACACTGTCTTTACTTGTGTCTGTATATTAATTTGGCTAGGAAATATGTAAAAACTAAAGCCTTAAAAAACAGCTTTGGCTTGTTTCATTATCTCTTAAATTTTGTGCAGTTTTTCTCAACCTTACATTTAAGCAAAAACTATTCTTTCTCAACTCATGCATTATGCAGTTCCCAACTCTCTGCATGCATCATCTGTCTCACACTGAGGGATTCTAGTTGAGACAATTGCATCATACCACAAATGTGATTTTCTGCTATTAATTCTATGGAAAATCTACTCTGGAATAGTTTAATTCCCTGGCATTTTCTGGGTATATCATTATCTGTGAATTCAGGCTTCCAAAGCCTGTCTTGTTTTAAAACAAACCTCCCGATCCCAAGGTACCAAATTTCAGGACTGAAAAGTCCATAAACTTCTGCCTCGGGCTGTATTGAAAACCTGAACATCAGTACTTTGGGGCATCAGACTTTCAGTTTTGACCTAACATGTCATGAGACACTAATCCAAAACTGCATCAAACCAATCATTCAGATGAGTAACTAATAATTTATTCAGAAGCTGGCAAAGAGGCATCCTTCATATTTCATATGTGTCTGTCTGTGCTCTGTAACTCAGCAAAGCAGGATGTTAAGCCTGTGTATCTTTTTCTAATTGCTTGCATCTGCATTTCAGCCAGACCAGTTCACAGCAAATATGGGACACATCTCAGTTGCTACTCATATCTCTGCAGTTTCAAGTCACCTAAATGAGTTTCCAGTTGGGATTGTCTGTAACAGGTGGCAGGAGAGTGAAAAACTTCTGCACGCCGACAGACTCCCACAGGTGCACACAGACAGAATTAAAGGAAATCCCAGGAACAGATCAGAAGTATAGCATTCAGAATTCCATCTCTGGAAAAGGTTGTAAAGGCTAGTGAAGGGTGATGAGGTCATTCATTGAAAGCTCTCTTGCAGTCATCTCAAGGGAAGTCCATACACTGCTGAGGGGAGGTTATAGTTTGTAGTCAGTTATGGCCTTCAAGGGCTTTTTGGTTTACAGTGCTTCTGAAGGGTTTCAGAAACAAAGGAAAAAAAAAAGAAAAAAAAATAACAGTTAAACAAAGATATGAAAATTGGGGGTTTTCAAAACAAAAGTTTTCAAACCCTTAAGGAGAGAATAAACCTTCACGTTTGGAAGAGATGTACATGAAAATGTCAAGAACTCAACCCCATGGCAAGGATCTTCAAAATCTGCTGCAAGGAAGAAACTCTTCTTTTCAGTTCCCTGAAATCTGAAGGATGGTTTCTGTACTTCATGCAATCAGGTCAATAAGTGGAGATGAGAAGTCAGTAAGTGGGAACTCAGGGCTGTTTCATATTGGGCCAACCTTTGTACCTTGTTTAACTTTTCACTGAGTTAATTGATTTGTGAGTGATTTTTCAAGCCGGTTTGCATTGCCTGTTTGACAGCAACAAGTCCTGAGCATGAGCTGCACAGGGCATGGTGGGGAAGTCTCCACTGCAACCAAGGAAACTTCTTGCAGAGGCAGCAGAGGTTGAAAACTTAGTTCAGAAATGGTGGAGGAACTAGTGAGTGCCACAGTTCCACTTGTATGGTTCTGCCTTCTATATTCATTCTTTGCCTTTTAGACTGAGATTTCCAGTAAGGGTGACAAGAACAAAAATGTTTTCTCTCTTGTATCATGAACATCTGCTTATCTGGAACTGTTTTGATGCCTTAAAATCCTCTTTAACAAGAAGAAAAGGAACTATAAAAAATAAACTATATAAAAAGAACTATTGCTGTATTACATATCTCAGCTTGGTAATATGATAATATCAATTCATCATTTGTAGCCAGCAGTTCAAATAATGTTTGTTTGGGTTTGGGGGGTTTTTTTTTGGCAACACAGGAATCCACCACTAACAAGATTTAGATAAGTAATTGCATGAGAGCCCAGGGCTGAAATGCTCAGGGTGACACTTTAAACTTGAAAATGGTTTCCATAATATTAATCTCTTAAATATGGTGCCTAGAGACGGGTGGAGCTGAACAACTTTTGATGTGTATTACAACTCTGGTCACAGAGATGGCCACAGAAAGAGATTTACTGAGTATGTCTGTGGAATAGAGCAATCAGATATACAGGATGAGCTTTACGACACTTTACATTATTGTTCTGTAATGGTTGGGGTTCTTCCTAGAGAACTAATTTTTTAAAGCCAAGGGTGGAAAAAAAAATAGAAGAAATAATAGGATTATTGCAGCTTTCCCCTGCAACACTTTTGCAGCCAAAATGATACTAAAGGGATTGAAATAGCCTTCACATTGCTCCATAGCAACACCAATCTTCCTCCTCCTTTCTGCCAGCCAGGCACTGAGGCTGTCTTGGGCATTGTCCCACCTATTCAATGACACAGCTAGGGAATGAAAAGGGTGAGAAAAGCCATCCAAAAGCAGAGTAGGAAAGATGAAAAAAACATTACCAATGGGAACAGAAGCATTTGGGGAAGGCTGGGAAGCAGCAGAGACTGAGATTACAGCCTGGTACCTTTACTCAGGACAGCCTCACAAGGCTGTGCAGCACCACCCTTTCTTTCTGAGTTAGCCAGCTGGGGAACTTACACCTTAACACTTGTACATTTGATGTCCAGGCCATCCTCTACAGACACTGGGGGCTCTTCTCCAATCCATTCCATTTCCCATTTCCTGTTTTATTCGAGTTACAGTTTAATATGGTAATTAGTTGCAGTGCAATGGTTTTTGAGCTGAGAAAATAGATGAGTAGAAGATGATACAGAGCTGGTCAATTTGAATAAAGGGGATATGGCTGCAAATGAGGCAGGGGATCATCAAATCCTCTCTCCTGAACTCCCACAAAATGGAAGGCAATGAGAAAAATGCTTCACAACTTCATAGCTACAACATAGAGGCAGTTGTTTGCTGTGTTGCTGTGAAGCATCAGCAAAAGAAAACAAATGAACATTTCATCTATTCACTTTAAGCATCCCTAACTATGCCTCTGTGGAAACTGCAGCTTGAGTTTCATTGTGCTGCTGAAATGAGCCCAAGATCTTGTGCGACATTTCAAATAACGAGAACAATATATTTCTCCATTACTTTACTTACTTTAAGCACATGTGTTTTGTAGTTAATGTAGTTCCTGGTGTTGTGAGAGAGCAGTAAAAATGAAATCCATGCTTAATGCAGTGAACTTTGACAACAGCAGCTGCAACTCAAAATTAAAATCCACTGCTTTGCTTTGCTCTCAGGGTCTGAACCAGCTTCGAGGAAGTGCTGCAGTGCGCTGTGAATGAGGACATCTGAAATGAAAAAATGCCTGAATGGCTGCCCAAAGGACAGATCAAATCACCAAAAGCAAACAGTGATGTGCCAAGCTGTTTGCTGAATACTCAGGTGAAATCAGACAAAACCCATAAGCCTTGGAAATTTCAAGACAAAAGAGAGAGACTGAATTTTTATCATCTGCTGCAAGGCACTAATCATGGAGATAAAAGACTCATTTAGACTGGCTGACTTGACCCAAAAGCCAGAGGAGGCATTGAAGGCAATGAAGTTTCTGCCACTGGTCTCAGAGCACTTTAGATCTGGCCAGAAGACATACACACTACAAATTTGGATTAAGTTGTCTTGAGGGGATGGTAGTGCATTTTGGTTTGGGCTTTTTTTGGAGGGGTGGGGTAGGAGCTGCTGTGGTTTGGTTTTTGTCCAGACAGCAGCAGCAGTGGACTGCTGAAAATTAGTTATTTTTGTCAGTGATCTGATGATGTCCTTTAGGTGTTTAACTGCATTTTATAATGACCCAATATATCCAGGTTTTGTTCATTTGCTTTCCCTTTATGACATCAAGGACGTACTTTGGATTTGTGGCTGAAGTAGGGATTATGCAGACCCCAGGCTGCCTCTAAAGGAGAGTTCTTTAGGACAATCTCTGCTGAGTGCCTGGCAGGCATCAGCCTCAGCTGTGCCCTGCCTCAGGCAGGTGGAATTCTCTCCAGTGATTTTCTGTAAGTATCTACTATCGTGACAGAGGGAGAAAAGTCCAAGGGATTTTTGTGTGCAGACACTGTGGTGTTAAAAGGATTGTGAATGAGGACTGCCAGAAAGAGTCACTGGTGCCACACTTGCCTGCTCACAGGGGATGGTACCTGTGTCAGCCAGTACTCACCAGTTGAAACTGGAGACTTCCTGCTGCCTGTCCTCCACAGAAGAAGCAGTTTCTAATCATACAGGGTTCATGGCAAAAAAGTCCCTCCTAGAGGGATAAGTGTCAGGTAGGAAAATAACACGGCTCTACTGAGCCTGAAATTTGACATGTAAAGTTAGTCACTTAAAATGAAAGAAAATGACAAGGTTTACAGCTGAATTAGGTTCCTATGATGTAAAAGATTATTGATTCTGCTAAATAATAAAGTCACATTACTGAATGCGCTTCTTGTTATAGGTTAATGGCAATAATGTAAATATCTTGCAGATCTTTGTGTGCCATTCACCACTCATTTTCAATGAGGAATAGAAGTAGCAGGAGTCAATAGGTCTGACTCTGCAAGCTTGCTTTCTTTTTGCAGTTAACTTTCCATGTATTGAAATGCTCTGAATACAGATTGAGTTGCTTTGTTCGATATTTATTATTGTTCCACCTGCATTGAAATGGGAACAGCTATGGCTTTGATAAATAGATTCAAAGGCAGTCAAAATTCATTGTGCCTCTTCTAAATGCTTTTGTGTCCTCTGCTGGAGCTCTTTTTGATTAACTCTTCCAGCAAGACTTCTCTTGAATCAAAATAGATCTATTCCTTGCTTTCACAGAACATCAGTGCAAACCCTTTCTTTGAACCAGATTGTCCCATGTCATGTATTTGTCCGATTTTCTGAACAGCCAAAGTTTGTTCCTCTTTTCCACGTTGGGAGACATGGTACTCCTCCTTAAATCATGGAGGCCGTGTGCATGACAACTGCTAGATAATTAAAAAGAAAGGTGTCAGAATCTGGCAGTAGAACTTCATTAGCTTTCCAGAGCATACCAAAGAACATTCATTATCACAGTATGAAGTATCATAAATAATTAGTACTAAATCCAGACATGCCAAGGGAATGATAGTATGTCTTCATACTGTGATCAGCTTGCCTGTTTATTTCATTACTGTGTTCATTTGAAAGCTCAATATTTTGCCAATTCTGCCATTCACACTTGTTCTCCCAGCATTTGTGGGAAGAAAGAAAAGAATACTAGGATTGCCTTGTTATTTTCTTAAGTCATGACACCAACTAATTTTAAATATTTCACCAAACAGTAATAGCACTATCTTGATTTAACTTATCTGCAAGATACTTTGTTTTTGAAGGTAGGATATTACAAATTGCAGTTGTAAATTAAGGTCATATTAAGCATAAGGCTGATGCAAACCTTCCAAAAATGAGAGAAGTTGAGCTTAAAGATCATTATGTGTATAAAGTTCTTCTTCAAGAATTCATGTTTGTGCCTGTTCCCTCTTCATTTCATGTCCTCATTGAATGAGGACTTTTTTTCTCCTAAGAGGAGAACTGAGCGCACAGAAGAAGAGCACTGAAATGACTAACTTAAGTATACACACAGAGTGTGTATTTAATGTAAATGTGCATTTAAACTTACTTTCAAGATCACCCTTGTCAGCAGCCCAGGATGTAACTCACTGAATAATGAAAGAGGGGCAGCATTAGTTTAAAGTGATTGCTGTGTTTGTTCCATTATTAAGTTTTGTTGCCTGGTGCTAAAGGGCAAGGAAACACAGCAGGGCTAACTGGGGAGAGGAATACCAAGAAAATTTAACTGGAGACATGCACCAAGAACCTGCAAACAGCAGAACACAGAGACTCTAAGGCATCAAAGAAACAAACAAAATAATCCACTCCTCCTATTATGCTTACTGTCCTTTCTTCCTCTGTAAATCTCCTACACCTGTGCCTGAAAGACACCTCCTGCTTTCACCTTGGCTTCAGGTTTAATCCAGATATCTGTCTTGAGCTACCCTGTTTATTCAAGCTTGCTGTTGAATATACCATTACTGACAGTTCAGCTACCTGGAGTGCCTTGATGTGGCTCCAGGACAGGAGAGCAGAGCTGCAGCAGGTGTCCAGGGCACAGAAATGGCTCTCTAGCCCCTGCCCAGGACCCTGGCACCAAGGGCTCCTCTGTGAGCTTCAGCTGCTGCCAATTTGACTAAGTGGCTAAGAGCAGTCTACCTTCCTGTTGTGCTGGTTAATAAATAATCCATAAGCATAATAGTAACACATTCACCTTGGGCATGATTATCACTAAGGAATAATCCCACTCGTTTTTGGTTTTTTTTTGAAAAAGAGACCTAAATTCACCCAACACAAGTGGGAAATATCAATTATAATAAAATTCCTGATACAGGAGGGAAAAAAACAGTGAAAGCATTTTAAAAGTGTTGAAAGATTCCAATTAATTTTCCATTAAAGAATTGCTCATTGTTTGAAAATTGTACAGAATGAGAATAGAAGGTTACAAAATTATCACAGCAGCATAATTCAATTTACAAAGGTTTTAAATTTTTTTTTTAACCTTCCTAGAATTTGTGGATGGGGAAGAAACATACACAGTCTAAAATCTTTTCAGAGGCTCCATTTGGCTCCATAGTTGAGCAGCTGGCAAGAGGCTGCCTGGTTGTATTTCCCAAGAAAGCACTGAGGTGGCAGAAGCACACTGACCTCAAGTTTTCACTAGACTGAGTAAAAGGCAAGGCTGTTAACAGCATGTGCTGAATCAAGGGAAGAGGGGCACAACCACATTTCTGCCACTGGGCAAGCTGGGGCAACCCCTCCTAGAACAAAGTCCTGCCAGAGCCCAGCACAGCTGCACATGGAAGACTGCAGCTTCCCTCCCCCAGGAGAAGCAGGAAAATGTTGACAGCAAGGAATGTGGGGAAGGAGCTGGCTCCCAGTCCTGCTGCCTGGGTTTGGACCACCCAGCCCTAGTCTGCCTGAGAGAGCATCAAGAACCTTGCAACCGGCTTGGGATGCGACACCTCACGCTTAGAGGGGGAGATGCTGGTCACACCCTGAAAGCCAGGTGCCTTGAAGCAGACAGAACGAGTCCTGATAGAGTTTCTGAGTCAGCTAATATAACTCACCAGATTCCACAGAGAGCTAAATAACAGGTTTTTGTGTCATAGAGACTGCAGGGAGCTTGGCTGTTGTCTACGGAAATTCATGGGAGAGATTGCGTTCCTGTTCAGTAGTTCATTTTCAGAAGGTGATTTAGCCACTTGTTTTAAGCCTGTTATTCATGAGAGAATATAGATTACAGAGCCTGAGAAGCTGTATTTTTTTTCTTCACAATGGCTTCAAGCAGGTCCTCCAATACTTAACTGGCCTGGGCAGTTTCCCTCAGCTCTCCTTTGTCCCTGTCCATGGGGAGGTATATTATAGTGAGAAATCAAATCAAAATTTACTGCAAGATTAAAGGCACTGGAGATCAGAGCAAGTTGCAAGGAACCACTATGCTCAGATTAATGCTCAGACCAATGCTGCTTTGAATTCCACCCCAGTTTCACAGATTATCAGGGAACAATAGTCAAGTTAAAACAAGGCCGTTCCTTCTTAGCAGCAATCACGCTTGGCTGGAACTTGCTCTGTCACTGTCTGCACTAATCAGTCACTTCAAAGTTTGCCTGGCACCCTCTGGGGCTGCCCCCCACATATAGCCTCTCCTTACCTTCTCATTTCAGCTTCTTCCCAGCTTCTGAGAGTGGTGGGAGAGAGCTCAGAGGGACAGCTCACCAGATGCAGAGCAGGAACCTCAGGAGCACAAGGCTAAACCCAAGCACAAAGGAAGATTTACTTTGTGAACTTGGTAGCTGGCTACTCTACTTTGCCTCCCAAGGTAGATTTCTCTCTGCCTTTGCATCAGCTGAGGCAATAACCTTCAGCTCTGCTCCCTGCCTTTTTTCTCCTCTTGTTGTACAATGAAGAAAAACTGACTCAAGGTTAGTGGTAAGAGAGAGCACAGTCTTTAACCATTGCAGTTCTCATGCAGCATTTTGATAACTCCTCTGCTAACAGAGCTGATAGAGAGGAGAATGACAGAGGGGAGGACATTTCCTTCTTGCTCCTTTTCTTCACTACTTTGAAAGTTTTGACTATTTTCCCATAACTACAGAGCTAACAAGAATGAGAAGTAAAATGGCTTTTGAAACGTGAAAATTCAATATTAGAAATGTGATGAGAAGACACAAATGTAGCTGTTTGAAAAGGTTTGCTGAGCAGAGAACACAGGGGTGTTGTACAGCTCCTGCACGGGAAGAATGAAGAGAGCAAAAGGAGCAGGCTGTGGGGGGACAGAGCAGAGATAGACTGAGATTCTTTTAACTAAAAATTCAATACAGCTTCATTCATTATATATATTTTATGAAACAGTGGAATTAAAAAGAAAAGGCTTCAATGAAACATGGGGCTTCCAGCTTGCTCAAGAATATTGCAAAAGCCCTTATTCAGTTTCCCTTGAAGCCAAGAGAAACATGTCTTTTCTGGTCCAATTTTCAGCTCTTTGAAGCAGAAACTCAGTCTTTTATGTGTCCCTACAGTGCCCAGTGCAATAGGTCTCCTGTCTCAGCAGGGACTTCTAAGTGCCATTGTAATAAAATTGATTAATCATAATTTCTAATAACTCCTCAATATTTCCAGTATAATCCTTGACTAAAAAAAAATGTATGCAGGCTGAAAAGGCATGAAAGTTTAATTTAGAACACAGTAAAGATAAGTTTTTGCTATGAGAAAATCTAACAGAAAAGGCAGTAAAAATGTTGTTCGTATTAAGCAGATGCAGAAATAATATTAACAGTGTAAAAAACCAGAAACCTGGGCTTTACATCTGTTTGTAGCCTAAAAATTAAGTGTAAGATGAGTGGGATATGCACTGGCATGCAGGGATGCTATTTATGGCTTCAAGAAGAGGGAGATGTACTGTTAGCCAGCTCCATCTGCATGGCAATGAAGGGCCACTCAGAGATAGATGTGTAAATCTTCCTGATGTGATTCCTCCCCACTCTTTTGCAAAGTAGCACTTAATATTGACTCCTGTACTGCTGTCATATACTCCCCACAATAAGTGTGGAAATGGAAGGGCCAGCTCACATCTCTCACTGGCTCTGGCTCAGGCTGCAAATGTGGGCGGACACTGCTGCATCACTCTGCACTTCAATAAATGTTTTTAAGGCTTATTTTTCACAGCAGGAGCAGGAATGAGAAATAAGATTTAATTGTACATGTGGACAGGCTGGGAGAAGTGCCAGTATGCCATAACCCCGAGTACCAGCCCAGCCCTTCCACTCTGTAAAGTACAATTATTGTAAATTGGTTCAGAGGCTGGCAAACATCAGAGGCACACATGTGCCTCTCTGCAAATATGCATACACAGGATGCATAAATGATCCTGGGGTTTTCTTTTTCTCCCTGGTGGAAGGAAGTTAAAAGCCTTAATGTGAACTATCCTTTTCCCTCACCTAGGGCAGATTTCTACCTGAGGGAGTTCCTCTAGGCTTCCCTCCAAGCCAGTGAAGAACACAAGTATCACAGGAGGGGCTCATCTCCCCCTGTGGAAAACAGGGGATGCTTGGGCCATTCCCACCCCTCTCCTAGGCAGCTAACTGAGACTTACACATCTTACACTTGGCTGGATTAAATGCTTGCTATGTGGATGCCTAATGTCATTTGAGTTGAAGTTTTGTATAACTTCACAGCAAAGAACCACAAATATATCTAAACATGCTAGTTTTATAGAGAGAGAACTGTCAATTTTAAAGTCCATTTTCTGTGGTAATTGCAACCAGAAGAAAGTATTAGGTCCATTGAACAAAAAAAAAAAAAAANAAAAAAAAAAAAGTGCCTTTTGTAATTTAGAGTTATAGAATACAATAAAAGTTAAAGTGTAGAAATAGATAAGCTTTTACCCCAGAATTTAATCTTCCGTAGCCATGACATTAAGCAAAACATAGCATGGAATTGTAGAATATCAGGCTGGCTATTCATGTGGCTTTCCATCTCTGGTACACACCTCTCATGGCATTGAGCACACTCAGCACCCTCCAGTTCAGCAATGCTGCTGAACAGAAAATCCCATATGTGAGTGAACAGGAAAAAACATTTTCCTGCAAATTATGTCCCAAAAATATCAGCTCTGTGGTAAAGCTGTGGGATTAATTAATTTAGTATGCATCTCTAATTGCCTTATTGCAAACCTTCTCTCCCAGGACTAAAGCTAATGCTCCATATCTTGAATATCTTCAAATTTCAGGGCTTTTTCCTGATCATGGCAGGCCATGAAATTATTCTCTTCCCTTCAACAAATAAGGAATATTGGTACCTAAAGGAATACCAATGCATCAGACTTACAGGTACTAGATAGACATCCTGCAAGTCTGCACAGATATTGCCACTCCCTATAATAGAAACCATTTTAAAATGCAGCTGCTTTTTCCCCTCAGTGCTGAAGTACCATTGGGAAGTTAAGTGCAAGACACAGCTCAGATATGCAGGTGTGTATGATTCCTGTGCCACAGCTATATCAAGAGATTTTAAATAAAGAGACACCACTGGATCAGCTAATGATCTGACCTAATTTAGCCAAGTTAATCTTTCAGAGAGCCCAGTATCTCGTATTTAGCTCAGCAATATCTCCCCCAAACCATCCAGTTCTTGATTTGACTATTTTAACACTAATTTACATCCTAATAGTTGCTGATGGCAGTCAGATTTTAGTTTATTTCTACCGTGTGTGTTTAGTTCTCCTGTGTGAACTTGCGTATTTTTTCTTAGTGAATTAAATTCATCATGAGCGCAAAGAGAGTGGTGTTTGAACTTTTTCCTGGATTAACCAGAAGGATCATTCTGAAGAGTTTAGCTGGATAGAGAACAGACAGTTACCTGGTCTGTTTGAATTTCACAAAAGAAACAAACCCTAACCCAAGAATTATTCATGGAAGTGACTCAACCTATAGTTACAAAAACTATATTACATTCATTTCAAACTAATTATACATGATTGGCAACAAAAAGGAGATAAATTATAAATTTGATTTTAATAAATTCCTGAAAGCATATATTTTTTTTCATTGACAGTGTATCATGATTTTATTTAAAATATAGGCCTAGGTTGATGTCAGATCATCATGATAATATGAACAAGCATAGCAGGTGATCACAAAGCTCTCCCTGCAACCAAACCCAACTCAGCCTGCTCAAAACCCCAACTCACATGAAAGCCCAGCACTCCCAGCCACGTAGGCCAGGAAAAAACAGTGATCACATGTATTATTTAAGGAGAGGGACAGCAAAACGATGAGCACATCTTGCAGCAGGCACCTGCAGCCTTTTGGGAGGCAGCAGCGTGTCCTGCAGCCCTCTGGCACCGAGTCTCTGCGGCTCAGCAGCCGCCCCGCTCTGTCTCACCGAGCCGCGTGAGCGCCGCGGAAATCTGCTGGGGAACCCGCTGCCAGTCGTCCTGCTGGCCTGGTGCCTTAAATATTTCATCTCAATCCCTAGCTAGAACAGATATGTGATGAGCAAGATAAAGCAAACTCTTTAACAACCTGTCTCTCTTTTTTGGACAAGCAAACCCTGACTTGCAACACATGGGAAAAGACAGTCAGCAGCTCCCCAGATGACCCTTCTTTGAAGTGATATCTTTTTTACTTCATTTGCATTCTGGTTCCCAACTAAACCAGGACTGGCACTGTCGGTCTATGTGTGTCTGTTCCAGCCCATTCACTAACAATTTCTAGCCACTGGGCAATTTCAAATTCAAATTCAACAGAGGTAACATTCAAATATATTTAGTCCCTAAAAATATTAGTTAGCAACTGTGTCAAACAGAAAAAAGTTACTTACTTTCTGGAGGAAAGTCAGTGTAGATTTACCCTGTAGAAGTTGGGAACAAACCAAGAAGTCTCACAATATTCCCTCAGTAGCCAGTGGGGACATTAGCTAAAAAAGCAAAGGGAGACTACAAATTAGGATTAGAAGCACAACAGGTATGAGCACACAGGAAACCATATGCCACTGGATTATAGAATATCTTCTATCAGCCAAAAACCAAGGCTTGGGTAACCTTAGCCAATGCATCAGACTTAGATACCATATGTTTAACTCATTCAAGCCCTGAAAAGCCATTTTTAACTTGTTTAGTCAGTTTGCCAGTAGACACTTGGCCAACACCAAAAACCATTCCTCCACATCTTTCACGATTCATTACAAATCCCTCTGATGGACGGCAGTTTTTTTCCTCTTTAAGGAATGGTTGTTTAAAATCTTGTATAAAAGTCTTCTTATAAATTCTTTTAAAACCATTTTTAAGTTTTGTGCAATTTCTTTTTCCTGTGCTTCTGGACTGCTGTCTGCAGAAGCACCCACTAAAACTTCTGCAGCACTGTAAACACATTTTCTTATGACTTACAGTAGCCATATAGCAGCCTTCAGTCTTCAAAAATGAAATAATGGAAATCGCACCAGATGAAGGCTGGTGGATGGAGGAAGAAAGAAGAGCACTGGTAGACAAATGGCTGGCCAGAATTTGGCTCTGACTGCATCTTTGGGAGCAGTGAAGAGCAGGAGGAGTGCTCCCTGTTCCAGCTCCTACAACAGACTGCTGGCCTTGTCATCCACTGTCCAGACTTGCTGGAATCATGACATGGTCTTCAACACCCTTCTGTAACCTCAGGGTTAGTTCTCCTGTTATTCCTTTAACCACTAACATATTTTACCTCCAAAGAAGAACATATTTAATTAGAAAATGAAATTAAATTACTCAATCTCCTCTTCTTGCTTTAATTTTATCAATATCTTGACTTCACTTGGAGCTATTCCCCAGTCAGAGCTAGAGGGAAGCAAAAACCCCTGATCTGAATGCAAGCTTGTCTTACTTAGTCTTTCTTTTTCTAATTTAATTTTTATTTTTGTAATTCTCACATTTCCTTGGGCTATTTAAGATGACAGCAGCCTCTTGCCTTGTGTGATACAGGACTTGAACTATTTTCAGAAGCAGTAAACTCAAGGAATAAGAAATAACTATAAAACTTGTCCAGTGGGTTGACTTGATCTAATACTTCAAGACACCTATTATTCCACATTTACTGGACTTCCTCTGTCCCCTTCAACACTGTACACTTGCTACCTCTTTTCTTGATAAGGAAACCAACATGATAACCCTAACAGCAGTTTCCCTTTCACCCCTGAGATGTGTACCCTTGTAGATTGCACGCAGTGATCCTCTTGATTGGCCCTTTCCCCACCTCTTGCTCAAAAGCGTGCTGAGAATGAATGTGTGGAAGCTCCACGACATCTCCCTTGGTGGCTATTATGTTCTTTTTCCTGTAGCCCATGAAAGGCCACAACAACCACAGCTGATAAAGGACAGGGAGAAAATGAGTTACAGAATAAAGTGACAATGCAACGAATACAACTCATGGGATAGAAAGGATATTGTGGGAAGGCAAAGAGCTTTGTGGGATGCCTGAGGTCAGGCTACATGGTCAGAAAGGTGATTCCTGCCTTTCTGACCCATGCCAGAGACTCTGCAGAGGAGAGGAGAGAGCAGAGGAACCTACCTCATTGTGTCTGGTTTCAGCATATCAGCACCCTGGTGTGAGAAATTGAGTTTCAGGGCTACAGGATGCTACTCATTCTAAATGCACACTTCTGTGAGTCCCATCAGAGGAAAAATCAGTCAGAGACAGAATGCATATAAATCTCCTGAATTACTGAAGAGAAAATAAATCAGAAAGCGAAAAGGCTCTCTCTCAGTTCAGCATGCTCAAAACTAATTTGCTTGTATTAGTATTTTCATTCAAATAAGCCTCCTCTCAAGAAATAAAGCACAGTGCTAGGAAAAATCATTGGTCCTGCAGCTGTGATCAGGGAATGAATGAGACATGACAGTGCTCTTGTAGATGTTCAGACAGCCTGAGCTTGCCTCAGTCATCTTTTCCTGCGGTGGCAACATCCTGTGTGATGCAGTTTTGTGCAATTTCTGACACTGTCATTTCAGATGTTGTAAAATCCTGGAAGTGAGAGAAGGGACCAGGGTAGGAGGGGAGAAAATAGAACAGAAAATAGCATCTGACAACACATATCCAGTCCCTTGTGTCATTGCAAGGTTTGCAAGACTTGTCAGGATAGCCACCAATCTGATCAAAATGTGCCTACATCTGGCACGGCAAATGTGCCAAGCCTTGGAAACCTCTTGATGTCATAACCTAAACAGCAGAGGGGTCAGTTGATTTAGAATTTCCTTCCCCCTTTCTTAGCAAAACACCCAAGTCTGAGATGAATGCATATCTGCTAATCAATGATAGCAAACTGGACAAGGAAAAGGCAGGTTTAGCACAATTAGCAGCATTTACAGAGGCT
This sequence comes from Ploceus nigricollis, assembly GCA_013399945.1. NCBI lineage: Eukaryota > Metazoa > Chordata > Aves > Passeriformes > Ploceidae > Ploceus > Ploceus nigricollis. Next base: position 2,857,231 of record VXBC01010169.1, read on the forward strand.
ACGTTTCCAGAGGTTTCTCAAGAGCTGGTTCTCTGGAATCTCCCAGCAGGGTTGAACTGATATTGCACTTCCCTCTATTGGAGTGTGAAATTATTTGGGGAACTATTTGGGCACACGTTTTTGTGTACGTTGGTAGTAAAAGAGTTTTCTGAGGTCTGTCCCACTGCCAGGCTGATCAGGTTCACAGAGAAGTTGTCAGGCAGATGCATGGACCTCTAGTGTAACTAGAGATGGCAGATTTCTTTAGCAAATCATCATAAAACCAGTTCACACTGGATATAAAATGCTGCTTTCTAAATTAGATGTGTCACATGAATACTTAGAGCTAACCTGCTAAATTGTCATGACTTTCATATATAGTTTCTCTGCCACTATGACACTCAGGCACCTTTTAATTCAAATCCTTCCCATTATCAGATTGATTCCTCAACATTTGGTGGCCTCTCCTTCTGCCTAATTAGATGGTCAAAAAATATTCCAATTATTCTCTGTTTAATCAATCAAAATATTTTCATTAGAAAACAATACTCTTCCAGTAGTTTCAACAAACATAAAATGGGATTTTTCAATGGGAATATGTATGGCTATCAACAAAATTCCATCTCTCTTCCTGCCTTCCCTCCCTCATCTGGGTGCTTGGTGTGCTTCAGGTCCTGGATTCAGAGCATTTCAATGCTGAGATATGGAGAGCAGCTTTTTTATGACACAAATTCAGGAGGATACTGCAGAACCAAGAAAGAGATTCTAGACATTCCCTGGTGTCCAAACTGCTCAGGGGGAGCCAATCTGGACCCTCCCATGAGGAGGTTTCACTGTTTTCATCAGTGAAACCAGTTTTCAGTTATGGTGCCCCTGCAAGGGACTCTCATATATGCATTGTGTTTCTAAATTTGTGGACAAATTAAAGATGGACTTGCCAGGGCAAAAGGTTTAAAGTAGCTGAATGGATTCTGAGCTGTGGAAAAGGGACTCTTGATTTAGGTAGCCTTCAGTTTTGGGTTCCCATTTCTCAGAGAGTACCTGTTTCCAGGTGTCAAGGTTTCAGATTCTTTGTAGGTAGTTTTCAGGTCCCCAAAGTATTGAGCAGAGTGAAAGACAAAACCCTCAGGGAACTCCAGGGCTCAGAAGGCCAAAGTCAAAGTAAGCAGAAATCTCCTGCCACTCTGTGATGGCAGCTGGTTCTGCTTTGTGGCTCCAGCAGTAAGAGAATTTAAAGGGGTTCACTGTTCCTTGAGAGACTAACAAGAACAAACATAAATTCTCATCACCCTCAAATAAAAAATTAGGTCATTCAGTTCTGTTTTGGGTTTGTTGTTTTTTTGGGGTTTTTTTTTGTGATGCTCTCCTGAGAAAGGGGAGAGTAGCTTACGGGGAAAATCAGAACAATTTTAGTAAGCGGATATTATGGTGTTTGATGTATGAATTAGGAGATAATAGTGGTTACTAAAAAAATGCACTACAGAAATAAGGAATTACTTACTATGCATACCACAGACAGAATAAAAACAAAGAGCCACATTATGATCTCCTAAGAGCTAATAAAATTTTTGTTCTCTTGCCTTTAGACTAATTGTACCTGAATGGCTTTATTACAACACCATTATTTGGTCCACTTTTAAAAGCATTTCTGTTTTTTTCTAAGATGATTTTGGGTGCAAAACTGAAAAAGAATTCCAGGCAGAGAGCTTGTCTGCCACCAATGGAAAAAAAAATAGTCTAGCCTTGCACTGAATGTGTTACACTGGTAAATGTAAATAGCAACAATTCATGAAGAAGATTATTTGTAAAGCATGAGATCACAGTACTAAAAAGTGATTGTAGTCTAAAGTCTTTTAATTCTTTAGTTTACTACCTGTTGAATTATTAGAATTGGTTTACAAGTTCTTTCCTTTAGCAAGCTGAAAACTTGCTTGGAAAACTAAACAAAACAAAACAAACAAAAAACCACAAACAAACAAAAAACAAACAAACAAAAAACCACCAAATGGGGTTTCAAAACAAACCCAGAAAGAAAGCCAAACTGGTGTTCTGCATCAATTCTGAACTTACAAAGAAATAACAGGTATGGAAAACTCACAAGAAAATTGTACAACGTGCCATCATTACACCCTTACACTCTCTTGCAATATAGAAAAAAACTAAATTAAGCTCTGAGTTTTATTTCAATAGCAATAAACTAGGAATTAAGTATTATTTAATAATGATTTCTGCCTGTCAGTTCTATGTTTGTCCAAAACTACATCACTTTCTTAAATATTTTTCATGTTGTTGCAGTTCTTGTTTACAGCTTAGTATGGTTATTTCTACAGTACTGTGAAAGGCATCGAGGGAAAATTTTACAAGTGTCGTTGAACACTATTGAATTTCTCCACAATGCCAGAAGTACAAATAAAGCCTAGTTCAGTGTGTTTAGGTGATCATTAGAGATCTCAAAGAGACTGACAGCATAAATACATTCTAGTCTCTTTAAAAGAGAAACTTTTCTTTTGACTTTACAGTATTTTACATATCACAAAATTTTATATATGACAAAGAACTAATTTTAAATAGGATTCAGCTGTTCAATAGTTCTGTTTGTAAGTATTTATCTAGTAGGGAATGTGAAAGAATGAAATATAGTTTAATCAGCACTGTCAAAAAGGTACCAAATTTAACTTGGCAGGAGGGATAAAGTTAACAAATCTTAGCCTTTTGTCTCTCTGTATGATCAGTACTCGTATACCACAGTTATTTGTCCTGCTAAGAGATGCATAAAGCCACATTGCCAGGCCTGCTTTATTGCAGCTTATTGCCTTGGACACCACGGGCAGAAAGACATAAGAGTGTGGTTTAATTAGGCCAGAACTTGATTAACTCTGCACACCGGGGATGTCTCAGAACTCACTGCTGTAGTGCTGTCCCTGCCCTCTGGAGAGGCTGCCCTGTGCCCTGCTGGCCCTGCCCAGGGGATGGCAGGGCACTGTCCCTGGCACCCTCCCAGCTGCTCCATGGCAGGACACCTGCCCAGTACGGGTTCAAAGCCTGCTGGTCAGATCTCCATGGACAGCTGCCTTGAAAGGGTAAATACCCAGCTGCAGCATAAATACCCAACATGATCTCCACCTGACCTACACTGCTTACCTTCACCCTGTGAGGGTGAGGGTGGAAGCAAGAACAGCGAGTAATCCTGTTAAAGAGCTCTATGAACTATCTTCAGAGATTAGGCTAGTGACATCATTTTCAAAAACACTGAAAGCAATACCATCATCTTGTTAAAGATAAAAGTTTGTGCTTTTTTTTTGGTGGGGGGGTTGGTGGGGTTTTTTTGTGGGTTTTGTTTTTTTTTTTGCTAGAATATGCAACATCTCATTCTCTACTAAAATCAGGTCAGCTATGAGGATGTTTCCCAATGAAGGGAGCAAGGGCAGTGATGAGGGAATGTTTACATCTCATCCAAACACCCCATTTTGCTTTTCCTTCTGATGTTGCCTCTTCCCCTCCCCATTATAAATATTTCATTTTTATCCCATTTTAAATTGTATTTGAAGTGGTTCATTTTGCAGTGCAAGTGTAATGTTTTGTCTTGCAGGAATGTTGCCTTTTTTCTCAATGAACTTCTGAGGAAATCAACCTGTAGTCATGATATCTTTCATGTGGCCAGAAGACATTTTCTATCAAAACACCTTGGAAACAGTAATGTTCAGTATGTTCAAAAAATCCTTTTACTTAACTGTTCCAATATGGCTCTAAAAGACTTGCACTGGGACTTCTGTCTCATGCAGTCCCACACTGGCATGGTAAGAACAGCAAATGTAATAATGATCATCCTCCTGTAGTCACAGTGCTCTGCCAAAGCCAGGGGTTTGAAATGACCAATGCATTCCAAACCAGCAGGTTTGTAAAACACAGAATAATAGCTGTTCTGGGGTTTCTGCCTCGGTGTGTTTACAAAAGGAACGTGAGCTCTGCAAAATAAAATCCTGCTCTGGTGTGCTTCATTCAGAAAGTTCACTTTGCTCCTCTGTCACATTCACCTCCTGCACTGCTCACACTCCTCCCCTCAGGGCATTGCCTCTGTCTGCCCCGTGAGGACATTTACCCACTACTGCATTAGAAATGCCCCCTGCATTTATCAGGCTCTTGGCAGGCAGCACCAGCCCACAAACAATGCAGCACCACTGCCTCCTAACATCCCTGCTGCACACAGGTTGTACTTGGTGCACCGAGTGCCATCTGAACACATCACACCAGTATTCAACCACAAGCCCAAGTTAATTAGGTTTTGTTTTAGGAGAGCCTTTCATTCCCTTGCACTGTCTCATTCACACTTTCATTCTATGTGTAGATTTTCCTTCACAGTAATTTCTGTGGTATTTTAAAAGAAGCTGCAGAATCTCCTAAAGAAAATGTTCTATGCAATTACTCAACCCCAAAAGGGTTGTCTTTCCCACTTATTTTTCTTCAGGGCAAGAAAGATGCACTTAGCATACTACATATAATTTAGCCTGAGCAAAATATAGCATGTACTATGATGTGAGCATTGATTTGTTTTTCCTTGCCCATCTATTACCTCAATGAACACATCTGGAGAAGGTACAAGACTAAATCAAGCTGTGAAAATTATCTTTGAATTAAGCTGAGAGAGAAGAGAATTCACAGCACTGTCACCTGGGCACACATAAGAAACTGAGTTATTATGTTCACCTTCTCTACTAGCACCATGCATTCCAAAGGTCTGGCTTCTTAGAAGTCATTTCATAAATACATTATTATCGACAGACAATAAAAAAGCAAAAACATGACTATCCACTTTATCTACACATCAGCTGGATTCTGGAGGGCAACAAGAATGGATAAGCTGAGAGACATCTTACATCCAAGGAATTAAAAGCAGCACCTGATAGTGAACATGTATTTTACAGCTGCTTTCTGATCTGCTCCAGAGGGTGCTACTGCTTGAATTAACAGTGTAAGGAAAAACCCAGATTTTACAACCTACCTTGTGATGGGAATGTGATAGCTTTTATAGTCCATATCTGCCTCCTATTACCTGTCAGCTACATCACTGCAGTTTTGTGCACTCCATTCAGAACACCTACCAAAATTACCTACAAATAACTTCACTTTTTGAGGAGGAATAGAAAAACTTCCACTTTGCCTGAGTATGGCTTGTCACCGAAGCCATTAAGACATAGGGTTGTTATGCTGTATCTCTGCTGGATACAATTTAAAACACCTATTTTTCCAGCCTGGTGCCTTATTTCATATATATGTTCACAGACACAGAGTTAAACTCAGTCTTAATGCAATTTGACTAGAAAATCCACTTAAATTGTCCACAGAATAAAAGATTATTTCAGAACAAGGTGTCTAGACAGCACTTCTATTTAATTTTCAGTGGGATTATTCTAAGTCCACTTCCAGCACTTATCCAGGGGATTTCCACCACAAGCTTTTGCTGCTGTAAAGGCAGTGTCTACACTGGGGTATTATTCTGATTCTTGATGGCAGAGCCCAGCGTTGCCTCCCTAATCTGAGCCCTGCCACGTCCTGCTGGAGATTATTCCAGCCTGGAAGCAGGTGGGTGGCACAGGAGCCCCATCCCTGCCAGCCGTGGGGTGACCAGCAAAGAGGGGAAGCAGCACCTGAATTCCTGCATGCTATTGGTGACAGCACCTCGATGATTTTTAACACAGCAGGAGGCCCCACGTGAGTTGATCTTTGACAGAGATAACTCGGGTGTGAAGCAGCTCAGCACTGGTGCTGTGAGAGGTCACAGCTGACAGCTCATGCCTGCCAGGGGGCAGGCACTAGAAAGCTACCAGGCTCTGGCTTTGTGCTCCCAATCAGTAAGGAAACTGATAAACAGAGGAGTGTTGTAGGCACTCTCACTCTGCCAAGGTCCCCGTCACCCCAAGGATGATGTGTGTGCCTGCCTGGAAACCAGCACACTGTGTCCTGCGCACACTGCCTCTCACAGCCAGGGCCCAGGTGCCTGCACACAGGACAAATCACAGATTTGACTCTTGCAGGGCACTTCTAGTGACTGAATTCAAGCAGGAGAAGTCATTAACATATACACACGAGTGCATTTTCTAAATGAAACTTAAGAATACAGCAGAAGTAAGGGACCTAGGAAAGTTTTCTTCAATTTATGAATCTGTCAAGACACATCACGGAGGAATTGTGAGTATTGTTTTAGCAATCATTTGAGGGCACTGTAATTACAATACAAAACCATCTGCTCTTGGGGAGTCCCTAATTACTCTGTGTCAAAATGAGATTAAGCTTGAATTTCCTTCCATCTCATTCCAACCTTAGTATGAATTGATCATTAAAGAGAAGCACTAGCCAATCTTATAAGAAATAGCTTTCTTCATTTGCACTCCTTGAAATGAGTTGCTGTTTCCTAGGAATTATCATGGAGTCATCCCTGCTAAATCACTAATTCCTCTGTGCTTGGTTCCTTACCAAACATCTCCTGAGGGCAGTGAGCCCTGCAGCAGCCTGGCCCAGGAGCCAGCAGCTCTGCTGCCATTCCTCTGACTGGATGGGAAAGACTGATTTCACTGCTGAGGTGGATGCTTGGGCATTTCTTTATGAAAATTATTATGAAAAGTGAAATTTTAAAAGCAATCCTGTTCATTAAACCTCCAGTTGCCTAAATTCGTTTGTGATCAGGCTTTAGGTAAACCTTGTCTTTTGACACACTCCCCTTCCTGTAGATTCAGAAAGTTTCTCTTAATCTGCCAATAAGAAATTAGTTTTATTGACTCTCCCCACACCCATGGCTGATGACTTTCAATATACTGCAAAATTTTATGCTAAAATGGACAACTACAACACACGAATTACTGAGAAGAAAATAAGAAATTCAGTTCCATTCCTCTCACCTTCTACCTTTCCCTTTTGCCTCCACTGTCTCCTTTTGTTTAGCAGCTCTACTTTCAATTTCTTCTTCCACCAGTACAATAAACAATTATTTAGGTATTTCTTTGCTACTTCTATGCATATTTAGTTGGTTTCACTGAGAGAGAAGCACTAAATGGTTAAGAAAGGTTTGCTTGTTTTAAATAACATCTCTGGAAAAGTTTCTTTTTGCCTGAATGAGGATGTGAGTACCAGAGAATGCAATCATTTCTTGTCTCTCAGGCAAATTGGAATCATGACCTGACAAACTCTTCATGCTACTTGCAGTGTTGAGGGTGCTTAGGGTGGCAAATTCAGCCCAGCCTTCAGCAGTCTTAATCTTTAAAGAAAGCATGTGACGAGTAAGCTTTTTAAATATGCAGTCTAACCTTGCATAAAAGCAAAGGTTAGAGAGGTAAAATGCAATAATTTGAGAGATTTTTCTTCTCAAGGGCTGTATGGCCTCTCATAAATCTGTATATACTAATAAGACTCATATATCACTCCCAGTGCAACGTAAAGGACAGAATTAACTGTAATTCTGGCTTTTTCTTTTAGAAGAGAAATATTCTTTCAAAGGTGCCAGATTCACAGCGGCAGCCAGTGATAACCTCTGCTTATCCACACCTAAGAATTTACATACACGTAGTGTGTTTTTCATTATAACATTTCAATAAAATCCTTTAGCTTTGACCTGTAAGAAACAGCTCTGAAGGTGGAAAAGTTTTATCTCCACACTCGTTCTTTGCAAAAGTGACCTAGCAGGAAGGTGCAGCAAGAATGCCAACTGTGGGAGGAACACAGCTCCAAGGAAAGGGATTATTTTTGATATGCAACATCCATGAGCTGGATTAGCCTATCAAGGCATTTCAAAATCTTTATAAAAGTGTTTGCCCTCAAAATCACCTTGAAATATCATGGCCTTCACAATATCCACATAAGGAGCTTAAAACTTTCTTATTCTAAATTACTGGCTCTGGCAGCTATAAACATGTAACTTTTCTCTGTTGTTTGCTTTAGATGCCACTGAGATGAATTTACAGGCCTAATAAAACAGAAAAACATATTTGCAATGTAAAACCATCACATAGGTTTATTTCATCAAACTATTTTTTTCTAAAGTAAACTTTTCTAACTAATTAAAATACAATAATATATAACATTCACATTGTGGTATAGAATGTATTTTGATTTTATATACCAAGCAAGAGACATTTGAAATAAACACAAATAGTTTTCACAAATTATTCTATGGGTTATTCCATATTAAATCAATAATGTGCTGCTTCCCAGAGTTTTAGGAAAATGTATCTTATTTTTGCTACTGTCCTTACACACAGAATTCTGTATAAATTAGTGTATTCACACAATTATATTTTCCTCCTAAAGAAAACATCAAAGTAGCGGTGTTTTTTTCTCTCTCACTCTAGCAATTTCCATCCTTGCTGTTAAATGGAAGACAGGGTTATGCTTCCTACAAGAAACAAGATGAGCTATTAGCCAGAAGTGGTAGGACCAGCCTTTGCATCTGCTGAGGGGAACACGCACATACTGAAACCTGACATTCCTGTCTGCCTCGCACAACGACCACTAACAGCTTTATCCAATTAACCTTTGCTTTATCTGGCTTTGTGCTAGTTGTACATATGCAGCTTACACATTTCCAGAGCACTGACAATGACAATGGCACTCCCAAAACAAGAGACCGGCTTGTACAGCAGCGGTGCACCGAGACACCTGGCAGCAAGGGTGTCACAAACACAGCACTCGGCTCGCTGGGAGGGCAGGGGCTCTCCTTGGGTGGCCAGGCTGCACTCCAGCACAGGGAGCCTGCAAATGCCAGCAGCAGCCACTGCCCGCTCCCGGGAAAGGAGCACACCCACCGCAGCCCCTGTCTGTTAACAGTGACACAGGGGTCTGTGCCGCCTGCACCGTCCCTTGGTTGTGTCCCTGGGGTGCTCCCTGCCTGAGCTCTGTGCTCTGGTGACCAAAGAGAAGGCACAAAGGCCATTTACATATTCCCATCCCCACTGCCACACATACAGGCTGAGGGGAGAGTCTGTGAGCGTCTCCTCGGAATCAGAGCGCTTGTGCCCTGCACTGGCAAAGTCAGAAGTGTGTGGAAATGTTAAGTGAATTTATGAGCTGTAAATGGAACTGAATCGATGTGAAATTCCTCTACGACATTTGCCTATTCGCTGTGTCGAACTATTTTGTAATTTTATAATGTATCTGTGCTTTACATGAAGGCTGTGCATGAAGTACATCAGAAACACGTACCAGCCCATAGATTGTTTTGCAGTCCAAGTGGCTTCTGACTTCATAGTGCTACCAAGTTAAAATAACGTGGCTCTTCTGAACTTTCAGACAGCAGCAACACCTATTTTTCTTTCTCTTCTCATTGCATTAAGGCTCTGAGCTGACAGTGTGGAATCACCGTGGCAGCCTGGGAGTAACAATGCACAAGGTAGAGAAACCAGTGCCCCATGCTGACAGCGAGGGAGAGCAGGGACAGAGCTGGGCTGCACTGCCAGAGAGAGCCCTGCCAGTCTGTGTGCTCTGGGACACTCACAGACACACAGCTTTGTCCCAGAGCACTGCCAAGCCTGAGGGGCATGAGAAAAAGAAATGCCAGCTAACATAGATTAGGTACTGGGGTTATGATGTTAATTGTGAGTGATTATCACTTACACCAATGTGGAGGTGATCACCACAGTAAACTGAGAAGACTTTTTAGGTCAGTAAATGAAGCAGCACAGTTCTAATTATTCAACTAATTTGGTTAGATTAACTACCACAAATCCAAAATAAGACTTAAAAAAAATCTTTTATAATACCACAAGCTAAAAGCAGAAATTAGCTCAGAATTGCCTCTCTACCTGACCCAGCATATCCCCATATCATCCCTGCTGGGGACAATATCTCTCTTTTTTTCTCATTCTTTTTATGCTGAGGATGTTCTCTGCCTCTCAAGCTTTGCTTCTCTCACCTCTGCAGGTGTTTAGTGTCAACTTCAGTCCCCTGAATCTGTCCCTAGACCTTCAAGGTACAAATCTTTAGCTTTTGTCTAGATAAAGCCTCTGGAGCTTTCCTCAGAGGCAAGGAGAAGCTGTAGCATGATGCAGTTCCATTGTTAAACACAATTCAAAAACCATACAAAGGAAAAAGGACTCAAGAACATGAAGGAAACAAGTGTATTTCTGCTGCTTTCTTTGCTGTCTTGTCAAAGCAGGTCCTGGATTCTGGTCAGAGCCTGACTTTTTGCACAGAAATTTATTTTAAATTGAGCATCGTGAGCTAATTCTGTGCATTTATGGATGCACACAGCCATCACCATGTGCCTCAGCAGCACAGAGTGGGTGGGAAGGTTTGCTGGGAGACATCCACGACACGGGAGGCATCCCAAGCAGGCCAGAAAAACACAGCTGATGCCTACCCTGTCATGGGAACATCCATCTCCTCTTCAATGAATTCATCATGAGCATCAAACTCTCGGTCACAAGGGTGTCTGTCTGGAACCCCAACAAATTCAGACTGAGGGCAAACTCCTGAACAGTGCAAACTGTCTGAAAACAGTCAGGCTGGAGTGGTGAACGGAGTCTCCAGGCTGCAAACTGAGGCCATGCTAATATCAAGAGATGATGTTAAATGGAGGGAAGGTTCCTGAGAGCACTGGTGGCTTTTCTTTGGTTCTCAGAACCCTTTACCTGCTCTGAAAGAAGTTTGAATTGGGAGTACTCAAAGCACACAGGACCTGACCTTTCCTCAAATAAAAGGATCTCTGTATCTTAAATCAAGTTTGGCTGTATGAATTTTTTAAGATGCTTATTACTTTTTAAAGTCAGCTAATGGTCTGGATGGAACCTTGGACAAACAAAAGGTTGTCATTGGAAGAAAATCTCAAAAAGTTCTAAAAGGTACATTTTTTTCCACATTTTTTTCAAGATTAATTTTCCCTGAAAAATTCATCCTAATTTACTCTTGGATCTCTTCATAAATCTGATTTATTAGAAAGTCATCCTAAATTATTTTCAGTGGTTCATCATCCCTCTCCTGAACAATATAGTGAAACCATTTTAAAAAGAGAGGAAAGCCAGAATTCTGCTGTGGGAGTAGGAGAGAAGTTGGCCAGATGCCCCTTTATTTCTTTTTCTATTCACATTTGTCTTGCTACATATTGAAAACACTTCTCTGTTATATTTCTTTCTTTTTGATAGAAGGAAATGCTGAGAAAGAGGTGTAAGCCAGGACCCCTCATTACAAAAAGGTGCACTTTGAGAATAAAACACTGCGGAGACTTCAGGTTTCTTTTTTCCCCCTTGTAGCCACTGCACAGCCACCCCGCAGCTCTCACACCCTCCTGGGAAATGCTGCTGACACAAACATCAGCAGATGGCAGAGACTCATTCCAGCTGACCCTGCACCTCAAACTCTGGTGTCCAGCATGCCCTCCTGGGGCTCCTCCTGGCCTTCACTTAGGTAGGCTGATGAAGACAATGAGAATCTGGGCTTAGCTAACGAGCTTTTGCAAGGATTTCATCAGAGAGAAGGAGAAATGAGTGAGTGAGATTTGTTAGCTCTTTTCTGCTTCACGTTACCCAGCTATCCTGCCACAGCTTTTTGACCTCAGGAGGAAGCCCTGCAGTCTTCTTTTATTTTCTCCAGTCATTGTATCAATCATGTCTCGGAAGATTAAAATTTAATCAGTGCCTAAAAAAGAAAACCCTGAATAATAGAGCAAATAGAGCAAAAGACTGAGCTGCCTTTTTTCAGGAATATCATAGAATATGATAGAGATTGCTGACCACAAGGCACACTGAAGGAACAGAGGCCAGCAACCAGATGTGCTACCCAGGGAGGGTGGCCAACAGGCATGGGGGCAGCATGTCATCATGGTGAGCTGAGCTTTGCTGCCCAGCTCTGGGGATTCAAACAAGGACACTCTGCTCTTTTCAGCCAGTTGTGCACATCTATGACCCTGCAAGCCTTTGGGCAAGCTGGACTGAATCCATAAAAAACAAACATCTTCCTCCACTCCCAGCAAGCCAGATGTTCTTGGATGTGTGAGCTTTGTGCTGATATCCCAAAGCTGATGGCAGCACTGTACACCAACATAAGAGCCAACATGTGGGAGGTGAAAGGAATCCCCTGAAATCTGGAGATAAAAAACTGCATGCCTTGGAAGTCAATGAAAGATTTCCATGGGAAGAGTAAAAACATGGTAATGTCTATTTCTGTTGACATATACTTGCTCTTTTCCACATTTTAATTTCTCTTCCCCTTCTGCAGTATCTCTCTCTGCTTCAAAGGCCACTTCTATGTTCTCTCTGGTAGATGATCAGTTAATCAATATACCTTCAACAATTTGTGAGGAATTCCCAAAACAAAGGAAATTTTGTCATGAATCTGATGGACATTTATCCCATTCATCTTTTCCTTAGCCTTCAGGAGCCCCTGGCCTTTGACACATGAACAGAATCCTAAATCCATGCAAGTCACAACCAGCTGTG
>VXBC01010169.1:2869661-2953794 GCA_013399945.1 Ploceus nigricollis
AAGAGGAGGGAAGTCCCTCCAGGCCCCTCTGCAGGCCCCAGGCATGCTGCAGTGTGGGATTTGATTGCCCTCATTATGGTGTAGCTGCCTCTGATTACAGCCACAGCTCCACAAAGGCCTTTGTGAAACCCTGAGTTTGTTCCTAGGATCTCCTGTGGTGGTAAATTATAGTATGAATACACAATGTGGCAGAAAGTAATAATCTTGAGTAATGTAGCTGATCTTACTGCTCTTTTATTTCATTAAGTGTATTCCTGTCAGGAGAGGGATGGGCTTTCAGCTCCTGGTGCAGATGCTCACATCCTAAAGCTAGACCTGGAATACTTATCAGGGAGACAGAGGGTATGTTCACAGTCTGGACACAAGTGAGGAGAGGTGTTTGCAATTCTGCTTCAGAATCATTTCTGCTCCAGAACAGATGTGTGAAAGAAGACCAGTGGTGGTTTATGTTCTGGGATTTTTATTTTTTATTGAGGGTGACTCAAACAGGGTCAATTATAAAACTATATAGATACATTTACTGTGTTTCATTTTTTTTTTTTCCTCTTTACCATGTTCAGAGACTTGAGGATATACTGGATAAATTATTAAAGTTTCACCATCCATTCTTTACTTGAAAGACTCCAGATTAAAAACTGCAATTATGGACAGGTATTAAGGTATAAGTTCTTTTGTTTCAGAAACTGAGTCACCTTGTACATTTTTATATACATATTTTTATCTATATATTTTACATATGTGCATATATACATAACATATGTATATTTACATCATAAACATTATATCAGGGAAAAATTTGGACTGAATTTGATAAAGGAGATGGCAAAATATGAGTTGAAGAAGATCTTGAAGTACTAATGTAATATGTACATGCATTGCAATTTTGTGACTCCTTTGTGGTAATCTAATCCAAATTGAATTCTGAAAATAATATTATTTTATACAAAATAGGGAGTGTATATAAATTCATAACAGAAGCAGAAAGCTTTATTCAACTAGATGATTAAAGGATTTTTTCTTTAATCTAATTTTTATGTGTTACATCCCATTAGTGGGTTCTTAGTGAATAAATCATTTCAAATATGTAATACCAAATAAGCCAGTTTCAGGTTTGACAAGCCATTGACTACACACAAGATAAGAAGCAAGTATTGAGAAGAATGAAAAAATTACCAAAGCTTAAACCCCTTTATGTATAGCTTAGTTATTACAGCAGTACCAAGAAGGAAAACAATAATTATAGTGGCTAATTCCCCTTAGACTAATACAGTTTAGTGAAGTAATTTCTCATGTGTGTGCAATATTGCTCTCTACTGGCTGCTGGCTGGATAGGGAGAGGCAAAGTTTTAACCCAAGGAAACTTGAAGTGGCCTATCAAACCCTGACTCTCCCTGTAAGCTGAGAAACTCATTCCTGAGAGGTTTGATCACAGCAGCAGCCAGCTGACTTGCAAGGCAGTGCTGCACACCCAGCTCCTGTATTGAAAACCCAGTTAAAACCTTTTGGAATATGGTCCACACCAGCTGGGTTTTGTAGTACCTGAGGGTGCAATGGAAACAGGAAACGTCCCAGAGCAAGGCACAGTGCCAACAGTGTCCCTCCCTCATGGTGACCTCCTCTATTCAGCCAGCCACCTGCAGGGAGGACAAGGACACCCCTCACTGGTAGCCTGGAGGGGCAGTAAAAAATAAAAAAAAAAATAAAGTCTTTTATAGGGTTTTAAAAGACTACCAAATGCAGTATTTCCTACTGGTGAGAAGCAGTTTAAGCAACAGTCAAAATCTGACCCTCAGGGTTTATCTAACCTCCCCCAGAGGACTCTCAGAGTTCATCCATTGATACAACTTCAGATTTCTGCTGAGATGTGAGGGAAGGGAGTGAAAGGAGCTTGCAAGGTCACAGAAGATTTCATAACGTTTTCTTGGTGTCTCCCAGATAATTTTCTTGGTCATTTAGAGCATTTTGATGTCAAAACCAAAATGAACTCTGATAGCAGTGAGGCTCAGCCAAGCTTCACACTTCTTTTTTCATTTTTCTTTTTGCTGGCCAAAAATACCTGTTGACTAAAGCCATTCACTTCCTACTGACTGTGTGCTTCAGCTACATACAGCATTCTAAGCTGAACCTGCTACAAAACTTGGCTTCCTCAACTTAAAACAAAGAGCAGAAATTAAAGATTTGAAAAAGTAGTGGGAGAAAAAACCCAACAACTCTCACTGAACATCTCAGAAGGCCTTGGTCTTGACAGAGCTGGTGACTGAGGTGACTCCTTTTGCTGTTTGCTATTTTACTGTGTAACTCTAAAGTCAAGAGGGAAATCAGATGGGCTCCTCCAAATGCCAAGTGGCTGAGATGGCCTTTCTGAAAACCCCAAGTCGTGCGTGAAGAAAGAAGACAGAGACGAGATCAAAAGTGAACGTCTTGTCTCGGGAGACAGAAGGAAAATTTGGCTGTGGAAGTGGGGGAGCCAGCTCAAGAGAGGACACAGAGGGTGTCACATAAACAGATCCTGTCAGCTGTCTCAGGAGCTTGCACCTCACAGCCTTGAAATGATGGGGTGACTTGAAGGATGATGTGGCTATGACTTGCTGGAACTGAGAAAATGGAAGGGCTGGTAGGGATGAAGGTAACCTTGCAAGAAAAAAATAGATCATTACAGATAAAGAAAGCAGAAACTTCAGGTCTGGAAGTCTACAAGCTGTCCCAGATGAATACAAACTTTGTTCACTTCTACTAAGAAGGTCTGGGGACAGTGAAGGGAAATTGAAAAACATGATACATTTTTAATGGTTTTAAAAATAATTTCATTCTGTTCATCCTGTAAATAGCCAGCTCACTTACCAGCTCAGTTCATGATGTACTGACTAAAAAAGTTGGGTTAGAAGCCACTATTTAAAATGATTTACCTCATTTCAGGCTTTTTCAAGGGAATCTAAAGAAATTACAAAAAATTCCAAACTTTCCTAAAACACATTTTACTTCTGGGGAATATTGCAATATATTCTGCATTTAGCTTAAAATTGGACTGATTCTGTTACGGTATCTTCCATCGTGATTGAAACAAATTATGAAAGAGTTCAAGATGTGCACTGAAACCCAGAAATCCTGGCACAGTCCCCTCCTTTTTCTTTCTTATCTCAGAAAAACTTCCCCCCAGTGAACTCATCTCAAAATGCCATTCTAGGAATCTGAGGGTTTGATATCCTTTATGAACATTAAATTATAAAAGTTTTGTCGAATAAAGCTCTATCCATTACATATTCTGTTGGACAGGATCCACCCCCACTTGAGCCCATGGTTTGCCAACCCCTGCCAGAGTCCTCTGGTGCCAAAACTAAACTGAGGTTAATATGTCAGCATTTGTCTCTGCACTACCAGTCTCTGGTGAGCATAAGTTAAGACTTTTAACATCAATTTTTTCCACACAGGTTTCCCATTTAATTATAGAATAAGGTCACTGTGTGTTCCAAGAGCAATTATCTTACTGACATGTTATTCTGAAGCCAGACTTCATCCAGTGTGACACATGCTGGTTATGTGCTGGGAAATAGAGCTATAATGAAGTGAGGCTGGGGAAAAATACACTGGAATCTGAAGTAATGCCAGCTGAGAAAGAGCTTATGTCTACTCTATTATTATTATTATTGTTAAATTTAATAAGCAAACTTTTATGCCTGCAGAAGAAAGAAACAAATGAGAGCTTTATAGGACACATATAAAAGCTTTGCATAAAAATGTGTTTACTGAGTTACAGCTACCTTCCTTTTTGTGCTAAAATAATAAAAAGCAGGAAGAAACAAATGCTTACAATTATGATGTGAAGAGGAACAAAACCCTCTTAAGGTAGAAGACAAGGGTATATTCCAGGCAGTGGCTCATGAGCAGCTTTGGTCAGGATCAAGAATTTAGTATAAAGTGCATCATGAGTTCTAGTTAAATGAAGGACCAACTTAGAGATCCATTGAAGGACCTGGCAAAATTGTAAAATATTGCTGATAAACAGTTTTGGACTTGGACTATTTCTGACATCATCTCATCAGCCTTCTTAAAAAGATTTCTCAGTGATGACCTTTGAAGCTGAGGCTGCTGAGGTGGTGAGGATCCCCATCCTGTGGGGCAGCCCTGAGCATGGCAGAGCTGGAATTTGTTGAACAAGTTGTGAGCTGGGACTGAGCACTCCTCACTGAACTCCTCATTTCACCTCCGCTGTGTCCTGGCAGCCCGTACCATGTTCACTCCTCTGGCCTAACAACTACATCCTGACTTGAGACAGGGCTTTGTGGGACAGCAAAGGGTGGAAATCACCACAATTTCTGAAGCATGATTGAGCCTTAAGCCCTGTTACAGTGTAGGGCTATTTTTCTTGTTTTCCTAAAGTATTATAATTGCTGCAAAAAGTGATCAAAGTTTTCACATGTTGCAACAGGAGCTCTGAAGATTTCAAAGCTGATTGCTATGCTGAGTCCTTGCTGCTCTGTTTCAAGACAAAACCTGTCACTGAGGAATGCACTGCTCTTTCAGTATAAACAAATAATCAGAGTTTCATTTTTCAGTTTCCAAATTATATAAAAATGATCTTGAAATAGAGAAGATCTCATTGCTGTTTTCTAGGCTTTCACACCTCTCTGACTCACCGTGGGCTAATACCAAGCCAACAGTACATTAAGAGCTCTTTTGTATCCAGGTCTGTCTTTCTTCATTTCTTGTGCCCACCTAGTAAGAGTGCATGGATTCTATAGGTGAATCCATCCCTGAGTAATTTATATTGTTTTATAAGGAACTGATTCTGGGAAAAGTATCAGGAAAAAACCCTGTCCAAAATCTGGGCAGGGTCAAAGCTTTGTGAGACCTATATAATGTACATTTTTGGGTTTCAATGTGTGTTTCTGCTTTATGTTTCTTGTTATAAAAAGACATTGCATAGATTACTTTGTGCATTCTTGCTGCACTCATAGAGATGCATTCTTTAGTATTTTCCATAGTACACTTCACATCTGGAGGATATTATTTGCATAACAAGTTTCTGCCAAGACCAGCGTCTTAAACTAAATCCCAAGAATATTAAGTCCCAGCAGAATTTTATAGCAAGCTCCTTGTGACAACTACTCAAAAATAAAATAATTTCCTAAGCAAATATGCTGACTTCTGGGCTGTACCTGGAAACAAAGCTTCTGGGGGCAGAAGCAATCTGCTTGGAAGTTGACTGTGTTCCTGCGAGGATTCCAACTCAGTGCCAATCTGGTTATATCCTTAATTAATTTGCAGACTGTATCAGCCAGCCCAGTGAAACAGCAGCATCCAAGAGGTTTAAGCTCCCCAGGTTCCAGTAACACAGAGCCCCCCAGCCAGGTCTGGGAAATTTGTAAGAGCCTGACAGACTGAATCACACGGCCTCTGATCCTTTTACCAACTTTGATTCTGACCTGCCCTTCAAATTATTACAAATCATTCTGGCCCTTCTTCAGCAAAAGAACAAGACACAGCTAATCTTCTATTATCAAAGCACTTTTCCACCATGGTTTTGACACAAATGCTTCTTTACTTTTAGCATGGCCTGGCAGAGCAAGAAAGTCTTCTGACAAAAACATTGCTCTGAGGAAAGCTTTGTTTACCTCATGCATGTCTTTGTATCTTTTCTTTACTAACTTCAGTTTTACATGATTATTTACATTCTCAAGCACTTCCAAGCTTCTATGTGATCTGCATATTAAGGTTTCCAATTCTAGAAACACAAATCCTTCCTTTACATCTGTGGCAAACCACTATCAGCACTTATTACTCCTGTCAAGTAATTACAGAAAATTAATCTTGCACTTCATTACAAAATCAACAGAAACTCAAAAAAGTAAAAATAAGAACACACACAAACACAAAAACCTCATGGTAGCAATCTGAACAATTAAAAAAATAGGAAACTTTTAAAATTTCTAAATTAACAGGGTCATTACAATCTTTTAGTTATAGAGTAGCTTTAGTATGTTAACATATAATCTATTATAAGCCAATTCCTATGTCTAAGCCTTCCTTACTTGCATTTTTACAAGAACTTCTCTTGAAGATGTCAAAGCCCTCAATAAATTGACACTACAATATTTTCTGGGAAAGTAATAGTAGAAAGAAAGATATTTAAAATATTGTTACCAAAACTCCACAGATTAATTTCATTTTATTCAAGTTTTCAGACTAAAATAAATCCAGTACCCCATACTGTTTTAGTAAGAATAGGTAGACTATCACTTTCTCATAGTTTTGTTGTCAAAAAAATGAATGAATAAATAAATAAATAAATCCTTTCAGACAAAACCAATAATTTAGAAAGACATTACATCTGTGGGAAACAGAAAAAAATCTCATTGTAATGAGGAGATTTTTTCCTTAACTAACCATTTCAGAGTCCTAGAAAATCCTGGAAAATTCTTGCTGATATTCTGTTGCTAAAAAGTTGCCATGGTGTTGGGTTTTACTGCTGGCTTTCGTCTCCTGCATGAATGTGCAGCACATTAGATTCTCCATATGGGCTATGTTCATTAAACTAGTTAAAGATGATGATAGTATTCCAACAAATTGTTGTAGAATTTTAAAGAATAAGAAGCAACATTAAGAAACATCCTAAAAGCACAGACCTGAGCAATTAAAGCTGATTAGCAATGGTTTCAAATATGCATATGCATGCCAGATTTACGTGTTTATGCATTTTGAAAGGTGCTCAGTATTATTCTGCAATAACCAAAATGATTATTGCTTACAAGTAACAGTTTTCCCATGTTTATAGGCACTGCAGACTTTAACAGTGCAACATTTTGACCTTTTTATGCTAGAGGTGATGAAAAGCAGAGAGATATGGAGAGCTGAAAGATCAAGGCTGTGTTAGCAGCAGACTGACATCAGACATCCATTCTTCAACTCCAAATCACATTTGTCTTTCCTGTCCTAGCTTTCCCTCTGTACAAAACATCTTCATCCTCATCAGTCTGACTTAACCACAGTCCAACATTTTCTAAAGCTTGATCTTACACCACCTGCAAGCTGTATTTTTGGATTTCTTAATAATATCTCCTGGCAGCGCTGTAATCTTGCTTTGTCATGCTAATCAAGGCTTTGGTCTTCAGGGGCTACAGACTCACAGAGCACCCCTGAACATGGCTGCATGTAGGCAGATGGCCTGTCCTGGGGCATTTCAGTGAGCTAATGCTTTTCCCAGCACTACCCGAGATCAGAGGATCCAGCCTAGTCCAATTCTTGGATATCATTACTGGAAGCCTTGGGAAGGGAGGATGTGATAAACCTGGCTGTGTTTAGTGTGTACTTGTTAAGTGCTTACATTTACCATAAAAGACAGTGTGAGCTCAAATTTGTCCTAATTTTCACCCAGAGCCTCAGAGTCACTCAGGACACAGTGTCACCCACTGTGGAATACATTCTGCTCCTACTTGCAGCCTAATTAAGCTTTTCCTCTTGGTGGAAAGCCCATCTAGACATCACAGCGTCCGTGCCCGATTAATTCCTGTAGAAGCTGAAAGAATGGAAACTGCACCAAGAACACAAATTTTAACCAGTCAGCACAAACAGCCACAATTTTGTTTTCTCGGCTCACTCGCTCGGTTAAACATGAGTGGCAGCTGCAAATTGAGTTGTTGGTAACTGACACATCTGAAGAAACAAACTGAAGCATTTTTACTAATTTCAATAGCTTTAAACACTTCTACATGAGAGAAAGGAAACATGATGGAAGGAAATTTTTCTATCAGCAGCCAAATTGCATAGCCTTGATAGTTTCCAGAATAGACACAGCTTCATGACACCATGAACCAAGGAAATAAACATGAGTCCTTGCTGGAAATTACACGTTCGTGCCGCCTGAATTCATTAAGTTCTCCATGGTAAATTGAGATAATTCTCAATTTCGTTGTTGCGGGTACAGAAGAGGCAGAACCCCTTCCCAGACAAAACAATACACATCAACCCCCCTCTGCCAGCTGACAATAAAGGAAATCATAATCAAGCATCACCAAAGAAACATGTTTTTCTTTCCTAAAAACACTTTACTTTATTGAGTAGAAGGCTTCAGCTCTGAAATATTTATATTCTGTTCTTTTTTCCTTCCACCAAATGTCATTCACTTCAGTAATTCTAAATTCCTGCACAGAAAAGATGCCTCTGACCTCCACGTTATACTGAAATGATTAATTTCTATGGGAGTAACAAAAAAATGCAACTATACAAAATAACAGTTGCAATAACCACCTATATTGCTTTCCGTGTATCCAGAGCTTTATTTTTTGGTATATGCAAAGATTCCCAATGGGATATTTCCTTGTGTGGAGCAGAAATGCCTGATGCAGAATTAGTGGTGGAAGTCTGTCTGTGTGACTGAAGAGAGAGTGAAGTCTTTCATTAAGGTCTCTTGTATTCCTATCAGGACAGCAATTTAAAATTACTTTTATTCAACTTGAGGCATTTGTAGATATTTCCTTTTTCTCCTCACTCCTTTTGAGAAATTACCAAAATTAAACCACAGTGGTTTCCAGAAAAACTCAGTTGGTAATCCCTTCATTATCAATTGCTGGAAAAATATGGTTACATCTTAAAATATAGCCCAAGAAATGGGAAAATTTTGGTTAACCACAAATCATAGAAAAGTAGGTCTGTTAATGTCCTCTGTAATTTAACTACTTTAGGTATCTCTCATGGGATATCTGCTATTGCATTCCAGATTTTTTTCTAAACTTCTCCTGAAGATCTGCAGTGATGGGCTCCAGCTCCTCAACTTGCTTTTACAAGCTCAGGTTTAAAAGCCTGCTCTAACATGCTTGGGTATTTACTTTTCTTCATTATTTGTAATCTCAGGGTTTAGAACTCAGTAAACAAGAGAAATTTCCTGTGGGAGATGGAGGCTTGCTAATGAGTTAGCTGAAGGCAGGGGTCTTTACAGCCTTCTAGACCTGATGTGTTTCATAATTCAGCTTGGATTATGGACCTTGCTATTACTATTTTTCTTGAGATATTTCCTACCTGAGAACAGGTAATTGTTTTTACCTTCCTCCTGCAGGAATCCTTAATGCTGACCCCTACTGTGACCAGCTGGCCATCTTTCTATGTTTTTCTCCTAGAGACTGCCTTTACTTGAGGAAAGGCAGCGTTTGCAGATGGAATTTTACAAACAAAGGCAGAAGCAAGTAACAGCACCATTCTTGCATCTTTCTTCCACACCACAGGAAAATCTACCCTCCTAACACTTCTAGCCCAGTTGAAGGCAAGAAAAATTAGAGATCTCACAGGAGAAGCTGAGATCAAGATCTTCAAATGGTTGGGTATTTGAAATAATAAACATCTCATCTCTTGAGCTAGCCCAGCAGTGGACGTGTTTTGAGATTTTCCCTTTCATAAGTTCTGACACCTTTTTGCAGCAGCAAAAGCGACCACTGTTCATGCTGCTAACACAAAAATCCAAATAAGGGGAAGAGATTTGATCTGCAGTTCCTTGACATCTAAAGCCCAATTAAGAAGATCACTATCTGTGGAACTACATCAGCTTAATTGTTTTTTCTCTTGGCCAATCCAAGTTTAGGTGCACTGAAGTTTCCTTTAGATGGAGTTTGTAACATTCTGGGGAAGGAAATCCCTGCATCTATCCCACTCATATTCTTGGCAATTTTGGGGGTCGTATTTGAGATTCTACATGAGTCTCAGGGCATGGACTGTATCCAGCTGGAAGTGCCCTGACTTCTGATAAGTCCAGTGCTGCTCCAGTGTCAGCTCTGCCTCTTTATTAGCAAATGCCTGGTCTTCAGGCTATCAGATCTGACATGGAGGTGATTCCACCACATAAATCATAATAAATGGTGCCCATGCACACAAATACACTTGACCCACTTGTGATAAGTATGTTTCAGAACCAATTATTTATCTCCCTCTAACTTTTATAGTTCGATTTAGCTGAGGAACAAAATGCTTTAGGGGATGAACAGTCTTGAAAGTCTCACTTTATAAATTGCTGTATAATAATTACAGCCCAATTAAAATTCAGTGTTACTCTCTTCATTAATTATCCTCTCCAGCCTTACAAATAAGTTGGGAGAGACGGCTGTTCTGTAGAACATGAAGCTATCCCCCGCCTGCTTTGAGAAAACCATGGCTGAGTTGTGTGCTTCAATAATAGAGATTACAGCAGGGAGAACCCATGGTTTGCACTCTCAGCTTCACAACCACTCCATTCCATGGTTCACAAACACTCAAAACTCACCACCAGATTCAGAGTTCTTGCTTCAGAAGGTATCAAGAACTTTATGTCCTGTGAACAGCAGTGCAATTGGAGGCCGCAGGACGAGGATTCACAAAAGCTGGTGCTAGAACAGCTAAGCCCACAGCAAACATCAAGGCTGCACAGCCATGTTCAGGCACTGCATGAACTCAGCCTGCTCCTTATAAAACAATAACATCTCACTGCTTTAACCTTGATTTGTGAAGACATTTCCCCTTCCTTCTGGGACACCTACATAAAGGCACAATAAAATCTGTATGGAACTCATCCTGGATCAGGCCAGTGCTGGCAGGTGATGAAAAACTCCCAAGCCCAGTCTGAAGGAGCAAGAACTCCCAACTTCAGGGTGTGTTTACAAACACAGCAACACAGGAACTCATTGCAATTTAACAATTTAGAAATTGTTAAATTTCCAAGGAAGTCGATGCAATAATTTATCATATATTACTATACACACCTTCACAAAGAATTGCTTGCTTCAAACGCTGTAATGGTAGTGCTTGCTCAGGCTATTAATGCCGAGTCTCTCTGAGTGCCATGCAGGAATTGTAAGGAATCAGACCAACAGGAATACATTTGTCAGTTATGGTCATTGTAATGTTTACCAGTACAAAGCAAATGCCCCCACAGACTGCTGCCCCCATGCCACACACACATTATTTGCCCAACCAAAGCTCAATCATCCTTCCTTCCATCAAAAATATATGGTCACAAACTGAGCAAAAATACCATTTCTCTTATAACCTTCTCATTCCACAACCAACTCAAATAAATGATTTTGTTTGGCAGGCTCCCCATTTAGAGCGATCATGTATTGTGTTACACTGGTGCTTGTACCATCCAAAGCACCTGTTTCACTAATTCAGAGTTCATAGATTTTAGTTGGTTCAATGCACTATTCCATCTCTAATTAAATGAGTAAAATCGTAGCACATTGGCTCTGTGATATCTTTTTCCTGTGAGTAAAAAACATAAAAGTACCAAGGGCTGTTTCTTTCTGTAAAACCACAACATGGATCTAACCTCAAGTGAAATGTTTTCCAGCAGCTTGACTCTTATTCCAAATTAGTAACCACATCCTTTGCACAGGTGCTGAAAACCCCAAAGGATTCTATTATCATTAGAAGAAATACCTAAGCTATAATAAGAGAACAATGTGTTACAAAAGGGGCTGTAGTAAAAGAACGACCAAACAGACGTGTAATTTAAAAGCTGTTCCTGTCTTAATAACATCTGCCAATTCCTCTGCTGTGTTTGGAAACTAAAGATCAAAGTGTCTCTGGCTTGGGCAGGCTGGGAAGGGGGATCATGACAACAGGCAAGGAATGAGCTGCTCCAGGCTCAGGCTTACAGGGAAGAGTGGCAGGAACCCAGTGCTGACTTCCACACCACAAACTGAATGGAGGATGGCTGAGAGAATGGGTTTGGACAAGATCCTGTGATATCTCACACCTCCCTGAAGGGATTCCTGTGAGCTTCCTCTTTTCCTTCATGCTGGCCCATACCCCAGTGCAGTATTTAATGCTTTCAGACAGTTATTGAACATGAGAACATGGATGTGTATGTGATATGCTGAGTACATTAATTGCATTTCTTTTTTCCCCCCTTCTTATTTTGCTTGCTGCTGTTTTAAATATGTTTTAAATATGCTTTCTATCCATCAAAGGGATAATAGTTATTTTGAATTATACATGATTCCCAGGGACTGGCAGACCTTTCTTCTTCAATATGTACACTAAACAAAAATAAAGCTCAAAAGAAATGTCAGAGATAATTAGACAAAATAGTGTCATATATATGGACAAAAAAGAGACCCATCAGGTAGCATACGTAAAGTGATATCCCCAGTTATCAAAGTACTCCTTTCTAGTCACAAACTGATTTTCATTTCTTCCTCTCTGGCACTGGAGCAGCAGGGTTTGGAATCTTGCTGCTTTTTCTTTTAACTTTACATTGGTTATATATTTGGGCAACATAAAGGTTGATTTTACATTTCTTTCAGCATATAGTCAATCAACAAAATCAGCATGTCTTCCAAAAGCAGAGTTAGCTTTCCATCTTTCCTCAAAGGGTCTGTAAAATGTAATTAATGTTTGCAAAGCACTAAAATATTCTTGCACAGAAAGTGCTAACTTAGTGCCAAGAATTTAATACAGGCAGTGCTGCCTCTGCCCAAGTCCCCAGGTGTGACTCAGGGATTCAAAAAGGAGCATTGACACACAAATAAAAAACAGCTGAGGACCTCCAATGCACAAGCCAAAAAGAGACCCCAAAATGTCTACCCCAGGACTACTCAACTCTGTAAGAACAAAACTCACCAAGCCGTTTCCTTCTGACCTCAGAACACTCAGACATGAGGAACTGGGTTGCTGAACTTCCTCTGAGCTGATTAGCTCAGGCCTGAAAAGCTGCACATCCAGCTCCCAGACACCAAAACATTTAGTTTTCACATACTGTGTGGCTGAACATTGACTAAACACAATTGTAAAAAGCAGCATCACAGAGACAAGACAGGGGTGGACTGAACAACTGAGGGGTTTGCCCTCTGCTTCTATTTCTTTTCCAGAAATTATTTCACATAACACAAAGAAATTATTTTCTGCAGAGATTTGGCTCTTCTTAACCATCTATCCCCAGCTAGGAGGACTGAGAGTAGCACTGACTTTGGTTTGCAGGTGCTTTTTCAGTAGGGCAGAGGGAGGCTGCTCGCTCCATGTGGTACCTGTTCCACAGGTCATGAGCTCTGCAGGCCAAGAAGAGTCATACAGAAGTACCATCACTCATGGTGATGGCTCCAAGAGCTAAATATGACCACCTGGGACACCCTGAAACTTCAAGATTTAAATTACATTCTTTGCATCACAGCAGTTCTGTTTCCAATCACAGTTTGAATTATAAGACACAGAGGACATGGAAATTATTAACTTTTTAAAAAAAAATTATACGCATTAACCAGGCATGCTTGGACCCTGGACAAACTAAATTCCATTTGGGATCTGTAGCAGAACCACTTTCATAGTAAAGTCTCAGGATTGTCATGACACTTTGGTTAATAGGTAACATGACTTGGGTAGTTTTGTAGTTTTCTTTAGGTACAGTATGTGATCTTTCCAGTAACCGAGTCAAGTAGGGGAAAAAATAGCACAAGCTATCTACTAGGGGTCACATTTTTAATGAAAAATATTGAAGACATCTGCCCTAAAGCTATCAAGCCTTTTAACTAAAACAAAACGTCAGAAAGTGGAAATACAAACACTGGAGAAGTGTTTTAAATGTCTTTAAATGCCTTAAAAACAACATTAGAGAATAATGAAAATGCAGAGAACTGAATTTATTAGTAGAGTGACAGCATTTTTAGCAACCTGGGTGCAGGAAGTTTGTTGGAAAGATGGAGGTCTTTATAAACCCTTTGTTCGTGATGGACTTAAAAAGTATTGGATTAAAGCCATTGCTGTAGAGACCTAAGTAAGAAACCTTCAGATAAATGTTCCCATCAGCTGTGTGAGAAGAAAGCCAGCAGCTCAACCTGTGCTCATCAAGTTATTGCTTT
Source organism: Ploceus nigricollis (assembly GCA_013399945.1). Classification (NCBI taxonomy): domain Eukaryota; kingdom Metazoa; phylum Chordata; class Aves; order Passeriformes; family Ploceidae; genus Ploceus; species Ploceus nigricollis. The sequence continues at coordinate 2,883,473 of VXBC01010169.1, forward strand.
ACCTTGGCCAAAAGGGAAGCAGAGAAACAAATGGAAGGTGAGAGGGGTTTGCTTTGTTTGTAGAGTGAGGCACAGCACAGGGCACTCAGCACTGGAGGCTCCAGCTGCTGCCAGGACAGGCATGGAGCCGCTTGGAAAGGCACCCAGAGGAGCCAACACAGGGATGGAGCTGCTTGGAAAGGCACCCAGAGGAGCCAATACAGGGATGGAGCCACTTGGAAAGGCACCCAGAGGAGCCAACACAGGGATGGAGCCGCTTGGAAAGGCACCCAGAGGAGCCAACACAGGGATGGAGCCACTTGGAAAGGCACCCAGAGGAGCTGGAGCTCCGAGCACAGGCCCTGGGATGCTCTTGAGAGGGGCTGTCTCTTTCCTCTGGTGTCATCCTCAGGACCCTGAGGTCAGTGCCCAAAGCAGGGGTTGGTTGAGGCTGCTCTGCTCCAGCCCTGTGGTCATGCAGAGCTCCCCAGCAGACAGCCAGAGCACCAATGGGTGCAATCACAGCTCCTGGAGTTATAACTCACGGCTGCACTGGAGCAGCCTCAGCGTGGCAGGGCACTGAGCTGATTCCTGCGAGCTAAGCTGCAGAAACTCTTTATTTCTGCTCAGGACTTGCAAGGAGACGTGAATAGGGACGTTGCCATTGTTCTCGAGATTTGACAAATTTAACTGACACACACTGCAGAGTGTAATCATACCCCAGAGACTGAGAAATCCTTCCTGAGAAAGGAGCAAGGACAATGTTTATACATGCTTGTGCTTGAAGTACAGACATGCAAACACCATGTTGTTACATTTAGATTTAAATTAGATAAAAAGCAGGGAAGATGGAAGGAGAAGAATTAAGAGGAGTACCAATAGATTTACTGTGTCATAAATATGAGCCAATATAAGAACATTTTAATGGTCCTGTAACATTGCATAAAATCACTTGCCATTTTTCTTTGTTCAGCTAATGCAAGATTTCCTAAGAATTCGTGCTATATATTCTATAAAGCAAGAGCAGTGACTATCAAGACCTATTTATTGACTTTTATATGCAGTACCTCAGCAGTTTGACTGCATAGTGCTTTCAGATATTTCTTGAGAAGACAAGTTGCTGACTTGTAGGTCAAGAAAGGTACAGAAGAAAAGGGGAATTTAATTTTTTTAATGCAATATCCTCTCACTTTCTTATTGTATCATTAAATATGTACTTTTGCCCCTCTGGAAAATTTCCAACAAAGCTTTTTGAGGACCCATAATGTAAACTGTATTTCTTCAGAAGTGGATACTTTTGTACTTAAATATTTTCCAAAAACTGATGAAATTTATATCTTTTTTTTTTTTTTTTTGCCTACATATCATTGAGTGTAAGGCATTAATTGTGTACATCATTGTGAAAGAAATTATAATCTGACAAGTTTTAGCATTTAAAGGGAATCTGGTTTTGACCACCATTGCCCTTTTAATGAGATTACTAAGACGAAAGAGACCATTAAAAACAATGACCTGTCTAGGAAGCCACTTGCATTTTATCCCAAGTTATTCATGCCCCCCAACCTTGCACAAATGGAGAACTTTAAGGATGTCACAGAGCACAAGGGGTACTTACTAATGCTACCTTCTGGATTAAAGGAAAAGCACAACACCACTCTTCACCTTCCAGTCAACACTGGGGTACACAAACAGACGCAAAACATCTTTAATACTGAGACAGAAATAACATTGTCCCTTCATGCCCAATTATAGGAGAGATGGATTAATGGGAAATCTTACAGAATATATGCACCTGCCTCACACAGAAGTTAGTGAAGCCACACTTCTCTGTGCTTCAAATAGCTAAATTACATATATAAGGGGTCATAAGTAGGAGATGGCACCTGAAAACAGCTTTTAAGGTACAGAAGGTTATAACAGATGTTTGTTAACCAACCCAAAACAAATTGGAGGTTTGTTCTAATGGACACTACTGAGCAGTCACTGCCAGGCTCCCTGTGCCAGGTGACCAGTTCTTGGGGAATGCTTCTCCACAGGGAAGCATAATTACATTCTGCTATGTGTGCCCTCTATCCACACTGGCTCTGCAGGAAACATGCATGAATTATCTACTGCCTGATTATCAGTAGAGAGCGAATTCCAAAATTGTTGAGGGAAGCATTTTCAGAAAGTCAGTTGTAAATGAAACATCAAGCATGACAAAAAGAGACAGAGCTTTGCTTTTCTTTTCAGAGCTGGATGATGTGTGGGCGAGCAGTTATATAACACCTAATATCACCATTTGGGTTATTTCTTTATGCCTTTCTAAATACCCATCCACTTGGGCAAACACAGCAACACTGATAAAGATGTTTTGGAGTGCTGGTAGGTTCATAATATTGCTAGAGTGCTTAATGATTACAGGTATTTCAGAGCAGTGAAAGTGATGGTGTATTTGACACTGTTTGACGCCAGTTTAATTTTAAAAGGATGCTTTTACTAAACTTTGTGTTAAATTCTTAAAGCAAGCAAAAACCTAATAAATTAAGGACAATACAATATATATGTATACACTTAACACAGCTGCAATAGTAGTACAGGTCAGTGTTTTGCAAGATCTATGAGGATAGGAATAAAAAGAAGATGTTGGGATCCACCCCCATACAGGCCACCAATTGTTGGCNCATTTTATGAGATCAAGAATCTGTTATTTTGTTTGGTTTTAAATCTTCTCTGAAAAAGCTTCGGTAGCTTCTAATAGACCTCATGGCTAGACAAGCTATGCATAGTCAAGGACTCCTTCATAATGAGGCCAAAGGAAATGGAAAAATATATTAACAAAAATTGCCAAGTAAATTTTAGTAATGAGAAAATGATGTGTATATATGCTGTATGATAGGTAGCAATGTAAGAACTTAACTCAATGAGACAGTGATCTGCAGATGGACATTCCATTCCGTTTGAAGATGAAGAGGCCACATTAATCAAATCCATTATCTATTGGAAAAATGTACTCAGTTCAAATAATTCTTACATCTTCATACAGGTCATGTAGCTGCTGCCTCAGTAACAGTCTAGCAGAGTGTGCTGTGGTGAATGAAATGTCTGATTTTAGGGAAATTTTGGAGACAGTAGAGCCATGCATTACAAGATATAGGCCTGAACTGCTCTGAAGCACCTTGTACTCCCCAGTACTACTGCGCTGATTGTCTTGCCTGGAAAGCCTGCTGCATATTCCAAAGCTGCATTTCAGTCATCTGCAAGCTCAGGCAGCTGCTTCCCACTGTGCCTGGTTGATATTTCCAAGCCTTTCTTTAAACTTGCCAAAGTTAAAAGAATATGTATGGGGGATCAAGGGGTGTTGCTTAAATAAAAATAAATAGATGCAGAGTTCATGACAATCATCTGATTTCAAAAGCTTAGGCTGCAAGCAAGGGAAGCTGTGCCAGCTGGGATATATTTTATGTATAGACTAGAAGGGGTGGATTCATTCATTCCTGACTTTCTGGTCCAATTCTCAAAAAAAAAATCTAAGGAAGGACCATGAGGTTATTATAATGTGTTTGAGGGACAACCGTGTTTCCTATGATATCAGATTTGTATCAAGATTATTCTCTTGCAAGAAGGGAAGAAACTGTTTTACATTTTTGTTCCTCTTACCCAGCTGAAGAAAAATGCCTGTAATCTGTCCATGTAAAGGAATATTTGCTTTTAAAGAAGATTAATTTGTTATGCAATGAACACTGTAGCATTTATTCCTGTGGTATCCCAACTCACAAGTTAACTTTTTCCAAACACAAACTGAAAAGAGCAATCTGTCCAGTGCCACGATTCCTTAACTGCACAAACCAAGCAGTTCTTCACAAGGCACTGAAATGCATAAAGTTCAGCATGACACCACACTGGCACTCATCATGTGACTCAAGAAGTGAAACAGAAATGAGATTTTAAAAACAATCCATGGCCTGCATTTTCTTATCCTAAGTCTGAAGGAAATTACCAGCTTTAAGTTGCACAGGGCAGGATTCAAAGCAGGGACACATCCATAAGGCTGGATGTGTGCTTCTGAGACAAGATGACACCTCCTGAGCAAAGAGTGTCCCATAAGAGCAGATGCTGAAGCTCTCTGTGTAGAATGAGCTACATTATACCTTGCAAATGTTGATTTTCAGTAGCTCTAAATAACAGCCTAGATGGGTAGCTGGGATGCACGGTAGGTGTATGGAGTTATGGTAGTACATAATAAATAGTAAATAACATAGCAGCCCTTGCTTTCTGCAGACAATACCCCTGGGAACTACTGAGTATTCCAAGGGGAAAAAACCAAACAAAAATAAAAGCAAAAAATCACGTGCAGGGAATTTGGGAATGGTTTTCCTGTGGCTTGATCTGTTGTAAATGGAGACTGATTTTATTGGCCTTGCAAATTCACTAACACTAGATTTCCTTATTCTGGAAGGTTTCTGAGATCCATTCACAATATTAATGCAAGCCCTTGCTCTGCTCTCTCTTACTGAGACAGCTGTCTCAGAGGGTATTGTCCCAACTGTTTTCCTGACAGGCCCAGTTCAAGGAGGAGAGGAACACTGATGCTGAGCATCACTCAGGAGGAATAAAGGTTCCTTTGAACTGACTACCTCACTTCATGGGTGGGAGAATATGAGAAGTTATTTCTCTTCAAATAAGGGCCAAGAAGGAGAAATAATCTCAGAGAAAAACTAAAAATCTGTGATAGTCAAAATGAGTTTAGCATCATGCTTGTGATATGGGAAGTGCACAGCCTTCTTACCTTAAATAAGATTTCCTGTTTCAGTTCTATATTAGATGACATGAACTGCCCTCAGCAAAACAAATTTTTATGGATAGTTGCCATAGGGAAATGTCTAGGAGAATTAAACAGTTCACTGTACTATGGTAGCCTTAAATCAGGCTCTGCTGGCGGCTGCAACGCTGTGCCTTGAGGGACAAAAAGGGGTAAGAAGACAAGAAGAAAAGTGAAAGAAGAAAACTGGTAGAGAAAAGGCAAACAATACAAAACCCAGCAAGAGTGCAGCTGGGGACACAGGAGAAGGTCTTAAAGCACTGTAGTGGGAACACATTGAAGTGCAGGTTATTGGTGCAGAGACACCAGGCAAACCACAAACTCCCGGGATTCTGTTTCTACAAGCTCTGGGGTTTGAAAGTCCTGTATAACAACCTGAACCCTGGTTTTACACGCTCTTCCTAAGGGATGAGAGACAGTCCTAGCCATGTTCAACTGGGGTCAAAGTTCTCCCATCTCAGGAAAAAAGGATATGTCTGAACACAAGGGATGCTAAAGTAACCTCTTATCTAGGCATAGTATCTAACAGTGCTGGCTTAGGAAAAGATGCACTATCAGCAGAAGTTGAAGGTGAGAGCTAACAGTTTTCAAAAATGCTTTCTCTTTCTATTTAAAAATCAAATAATTGCAAGTTTAGGAGAATGCTTTTATTAAGATCAGATTTTTCAGGGTGTTTTAGAGAGACTTTTTGCTTTGTTGTCTACAAAAGTACTTGTACTTGGTCATCTGGATACTTTATACTTAAGCATTTGTAAAAAAAAAAACTTCCTATGGTCTGAATTTAATGTTGACCATAGCTCAAGCAAGAAAACAGACAAGATGCCCTTCTGAAATCCTATTCAATCTAAATTATTCAATTATTCTGTCAGCCATTGAATTGTTCCATTTGATGACATTTAACAGACATCATCCTTAAGCTGGTCATTTAAACATTCACAGAAGATGAGGACCGTGTCTGTGTACAGACAGGGCAATACCATCTGTGCAATGATTACTTGGATGATTAAACTCTAAGTGTATCTCACAGTTCTTCTTTTAGTGGTAGCTCCTGCACTATTAAGTCTCAGCTATAAAGACTTTGATGCTTTAGGAGAAAATTAGCATACTTGGCAATTTCAGGAGTCAGAACTTGGGCACAGAGGTCTGAGCTGCTGCACTACTTCTTGACACAAACACTCCCAGAATATGTTTGAAAAACAAAGCATCACTGCATCTTCCTGCTTTACCAGACAAAGACAAACAAAGGAACCAGACATCATGCCTTTAGCTCTTTGCCTGAGTTTCTGGTAGCTTGTCCATCTCTGTATTGCTCTACATTAAAGATTTTTCCACTTTTTATTGCTCTAGATTAAAGATTTTTCCAATCTTTTAATGTGTTGGAGGCTTCCAGTAATTCTATTTAGGGCCTGCTGACTTCTTACTTTGAGAAGCTCTTGTCCTGTTTGACAAACAACTTTATTCTACTCATTTCCCTTAATGAGGCGTGTTCACATCTTTCTGACATGAATTTACATTTTCATCCCTTAGCCTTTTTCTGTCCACATGTAATTCAGCTACAAATCCATGGGCTTCTGTTAGCCTTTTATTTGCAGACTGTCTGAGCAATACACTTCTCCATGCCTGATCTCTTTAGGGCTGTCTGTTTTTTCCTTTGGGGGTGTATGTGTATTCCATTGTCAGAACACAGTGGGTTATTCTAGGTATTGCCACCCCTAGAGCTAGAGAAGTAAGTGTGTCACAGCTGTGTGTTGAGAAGCCTACACTGGAAGCATAAAATCCTGCTGGGCTTTTTTCCCCTCAACATATCATCTAACAAAATCAGATGTAATTTACTGCTGGTTATTTCCAGCTCTTCTTTTCAGTATTACTGATTTCCATGCTCCTCCTTCCCACTGAATGCCAGTGCCTCACACTGCATCCCTTGGAGACAGTGGTGTCTCCTCTGGGAAGAGGAGCTGCTGGTTACCACCTGTTGGCCAGCCGGGCACAAACCAGAGAAAATGTCCTGTGAAGGGGTTACATCTCTCCCAGTGAAGGAACTAGATTTCTTCAGGAGACACAGAACAACCTCCCACATGGCCCACAGATCAAAGTCCCTGGCCAGTACCAAAGGCAGGGTGGTGGTGTGAGAGTGTGGGATGAGAGCAGTGGTTCCAGCAGAGGAGTGGCAGAAGAAAGAGATGGGAAGATCTCTCAAGGTGAGAGCTCGGGCACAGCCCATGTGAAAACTAGAAATGTCAGCTGGAGAATAAAACCAGGATGGGAATTCAAAGACAAGCACTGAGAAGACATGAAGACCTGAAGAAAGGTCCGTGCCATTTGCAGGCTTTGTGTGTGGTTTAGTGCCAAACAGCTCTGTGCAGAACACATCCCATACCAAGGGTTTACCTGGCCTGTGTGACCAAGTCTCAGACATCCCGGGCTGTGGCTGCTGACATCCATGCCTGCAGAGAGCACACTGGGAAAAGGCTGGCACCTAATATTCAGTGGTATTGATCTACTGCACTAAACCCACTCCTGATACAGTACAACTAGAGCCAGCTGGCCAGCAGACTGCAGCTGGAATTTCAGGAGCATGTTACATATTTTGCTGTGTAATCTCTTCCATGTTGTCCAACACAGAAACCCAGCCATACATTCATTGAAGTTGTTTGTTTCACCTGTACCTACTGGGATAACATGCAATTTTCACATTACTTAAAGTGGTGCTATTGATAGAGACCAAACTGCATTCCCAGACACTGATCTATCCATCAGCAGTGGTTTGAACTGTGCTGCTCTCTCATCCTCTAAGGTTTTAATCTCTGACTCATGAACAGCTTCACTGAGGTGTACAATAACCTCCAGAGGAGAGTATTTTTCAATCAATAGCATTTTAGTAGAAAAGCAGGACCTGCACGAGTACACTAATTGAAGAATGTGTTTCCTTAGCCTCAGCTCTGTTATCGTATTTTAATTTCCCACTGTCTTTACAATTTAACATTTTTGGTTGATAAAAAGTTCATCATGATACAGAGGATTTATTTAACATCTATGAGAATTTACTACTAATTTTGGAGGCAATTTGAACTGTGTGAGATTAAATTGGTGCTGTTAACATGTTTGCAATTGCTCTGACAGGGAAGAAACCTTGACATCCACAAACCACAAAAGAAGCCTTAAAATCCTTACCAAACTGAATTGAACTTTTTTGTAATCTAGTGAAAAATTTCTGTTTGAGAGAAGTTCTAAGAAGATCCCAACTGTATTTAAGTTACTTTTCTTTATTCTGATTTTTAGTCTACTTGTCTACTTTTCTTCCTACATGTCCCTTTTCCCAGATCTTCTTCCAGGCCTAGGTGAGCACTGTAGAAAAGTATACTAAAATTATTATTTTAATCAATTTTTAGAATTTGAAGAAGAAAAAACAAAACAAACAAAACCCCAAAAAACAAAACAGCAGCAACAAAAAAGGTTAAGGACATAAAAGAAAACAAGAAAATAACACTGTTCCATTTTTTTCCCATATATTGTGAATAATATTGCCTCCTTTCCAGGAAGAGAATGAGTGAGCATGTCATACTTTTGTTACTCTTTGGGGAAAACCACTGTGTAACAGGAAAGAGGAAAGACTTAATAAAAGGGGGGGGGAAAGAAAGACTGAATAGCTGTATCAAGGGAATTGTCTTTTTGTCTCCTCCTTCGTGCCACTGTGACCCAGACAGGATGATCACTTCCCACCAAGACATCCCTCCTTCTTCTTGATATTCTTTGCATATCATGTTTAACACAACAAGACACAAATCCCAACAGGTTCCTTCATGAATGACTGTAATAAACTTATAAAGTCAAATTATCCTATACTTCCCCACATAGATACCAACTTTTTTTCCCTCTGAGTGCTTATCTAGCTACAGCAGTGTTTACCCCAGTATATTAAAATACAGCAGGCATGAGATCTGTCAAAAACAATTCCTGTTTCCTTGCACTGGAGAAGCTCAGAATGTGTTATGGCTTTATGGTTGGCTTTCATTAAAACCCAAAAAATTATATATACACCACCACTGGGAGCTAATGAACTAAGTGCTATCCTAGCTGAACAGATCCAGAAAATGAGATGTCAAGTGTGGGGAAGTACACCTGTAATTGCCTCTAGTGAGAGAGACAGCTGGAGCTCATCACTGCTGCTTCTCCACACACAGGCTCAGTGAAAAGATAACTCTCTGGCTCTCCTGAAATCTCCCAAAGGGTCAACTTTCACTTCAGCTGGTGTAACATCTCACACTGCTTTACTCTACTTATTAATTTCTTCACAGCCCAACCTTTCTTAACCATTTTGCAGCTAAAATAAAATCCCAGAACACCCTGAGAGTGCTGCCTTTGGAAAAATAATTCCAAAAGATACTCCAGGTTTCTGGGCTAGGTATATGCATATATATATATATGTATATATAATATGCATATCAAATCAACTTAAGGTCACATTAAAAATCAAGTTCTAAAAGCAGTGGGATGGAAGGGGATTAGGTTGTTCAAGACCTCTTGATAAACTCTAAAGTCTCTTGTCAAGACATACTTTTCCCAATAATACAATTTTACTGCAGTAATCATATTTCTTTTCTTCAGAAGAAGAAAAGAAATATATTCTATTTCTAAAAGAAAAAAAAGTGTGTGTGCTGTCAAATTTATTCCAAAGGAAAAGTTAAAATAAACAGCTGAAGTTAACTGGAACACTGACCTTCCACAAAAATATTTTAAAGGGATAATATTAGATTGCAGCCAGAAACTAGCAAGTGGCAGTTCTCATCCCAGTCATTGAATATGTTCATGTAATTGACTACCTCCATGAGATATTGAAAGGTTCTGCTGCTTTACTAGCTTTTTTTTATTATTTTATTTTCCTGTGTGAGTACCAAGGTAAGTGGACCCCCCTGTCTGAGCATGGGGTCCTCACATCAGTGACGGAGCAGCTCAGTCTCCACCACCTCATGTTGTATTGTAGGGTTAGACACACCTCACAGATCAGTGGAGGCTTTTTCATTTATACCCATCAGCTTTGGGAATCCCCCTGTTTTCTTGCTTGTCTGAAGTCTGGACCAAGGTATTTTCAGTGTTTTGTTTTGCCTACCTACAACCTTATGCTTGCCCTAGGTTTGTCAGGATTACTTTTCTCTCTCCTGTCTGAAGGTAAGAGCTCTGCCATAACCCTGCAGTACGTGGGAGCACAGCAGCAGCCATGGACTCCATAGCATGCAGGAGGAGGCGTCCTTCCAGCTCTGGGCTGGGGAGCCCCCTCCATTCATTGTCCCTGTGAGGCTCAGTTTTCACAAATGAAAAATTCTTCAGAGCAAGAAGAATAAATCACTTTCCCCTTCATGTTGCCACCCCTTGGTGCTGCCTTCCCTCAGCTCCAGGGTGAGCCCAGGGGCACCTGTCAAGGGCAGAAGTGACAGCTATCCATCTGCCTCTTTCTCAGAGTGCTCTTTACCTTCAGCACGTTTTTCTGGTGTGGTGGTGATAGATTTTTATCATTTAATTAAATCAGTCACTGTCTATTTCTGTTTTCACTGCCAGTAGGCTCAGCAAACACTTCTGAGAACCCAGGATCCTTCTAGAAACTAAATGACGCACAGGGATGGAGTGTTCCCTCTCTTACTCTGCACAAGTGGCTGCAAACCAGGGCTATTCACATGCATTCTGCTCAGGTTTCTTGCTTAATGATAATCTCCACATCTCCTAAATGTATCTGGAAACTTTTTTATATCCTTGAATCACTTTTGTTCAGGAAGGTACTTTTTGAATCACTTGCCAAGCTGAAAGGGTTTAATGTATGGCTAAAAGCTGAACTCAAACTCTGGAATTAAAAGTAGAGGACACAAATTTTTGTAACTAGTTCCCCAGTTCTGGCACTCGTTGTAGCACAAGTGCTTGATGCTAACTAGTAATTAATGAAGTATCTTTTGTCCTTTTAAACCAGAATGCCAGGTTTTACAACTGCAGAGTGGAGTGGGCTGATGAAGACAGCTATCCTTGCTATCTTATCCAACAGCAATCTTGGGGCAGCAATGGTAAAGGACTTGAGAAGGACTAAGCACATTTTCATTTCAGAATGGGTACATGCTCATAGTTTATACCCTACCACCTGAAAAATGAAAGCCCACACCTGAGGATAGTGGTTTTCAACCAGTGTCTGCTTTCAAGGACCAACACTTCAGTGACAACAAAACAAAACAAACAAAACATTGGGGGATGGAGAAGGATGTTCAAAAGCAGGGTAGAGAGAAAAAAAAAAGAGCAGCAGAAAGACCAACCCAAAAAACCTCACACATTTCTGAGTCAGAAACACACCTCTCAGTAAGGGCTGGTGCTTCCCTCTAACTCTCTGACATTACAGATTCAACCCACTCTTTGTCAGAAAGACAAAGTACCTCATCAAGGGTTAGCTTACAGCAGACAAAGATGATCCACCTGTTTCACAAATTGCTGATAAATGGCATTGCAGTTTCTTTCACTTATAAATAACAATGTTTTCTCCAAATATTTTGCTGGAGTGTCTTCAGTCTATCACCTCTAAGGTTTCAGTTGTCACCCTTTCCCTTTCACTGAGAATAAGTGATCACTTCTCCTTATTTTAGGTAGATAGACTGCCTGTATATTTGCCTGGTCTTTTTGGTTTTCCTCTCATATCTCTTAAGTCTTCCTTTACAGCCCTGACAAAGAATAAAACTGCTAGAATTTCCCTCTTACCTTAACAGAGAACGTTAAGTAATCTTATTAAATTGCACTTTCCTCTGCAGTATCAGAGGTTTCTATCTATCTTTCATAAAGCACAGAACAAGAAATTTGTTTTGCAATTCAAAAAATAGCCCCAAAAAAAGGAGAGCTCTCACTCTTTTCCCCGTTTTGCTAGCAGCCACAAAACTAGTCCATTAAAACCAGCTTCCAGTCAAACTGATGTTTTCCTAACATATGTTCCTCAAAGCTGTGCCAGCTGTGGTGCTCTCTACAGCCAATCACTGTGTTAATTGAGGTGAGCAGTGAAAACATAAATACCTAAGTTGCAGCACTTTCTAAGATATTTAAAGCTGACTTGGACGAGCCATGCTAAACTACTGAAATTGTGTCTCCTTTCATGTTGAGGGTAAGTGGTGGTTTTGTTTGCTTCTCACAGCTTCTGGCTGACAGCAATAACAGAGACACCAAATGCAGCTTTGGTTTCTAAACCCAGAATGGCCTTAGCAGTGTTTAACACAAGACCCAGCTTGAGACATGAAGTATATGAATCTTTATCAGCATCTTCTTTGGCCCAAACTGGTTTTGCCATTAATAATTTTAAGCTAAATAACCATTAACAAACTCAGCAGTCTCACTCAGGACAAGCTTCCTCTCCAGCATTCAGTTTTGTTTATGGGACTTTACATGCTGTTGAAGGAGAATCCAGATTTGTCTCATAATTTCATCAAATCAATCAGGTTCTGGCAAATTTTTATGCATCTGGGCCCAAGGGTGTAAATAAAAAAATAAAACATATTTTAAAAAAAAATCCCTAGAATCCTGTGTCATGCATCTCAGAGAAGAGCCATAGGAGAACTACCCAATTCTGCTGAAAGTAACAAAACACAAAGAATTCTTTACTAAGCTACCTCAAAATGCACAAAAGCTGCACATATCCAACCAGTGAGGTGGTTGAAAACCACCACGTGCAGACCTTTGAGGAGGTGTCAGTACAGAAAGGCCAAGAACTGATGCAGAGTAAGCACAGGGGGACAGTCTGGCTCCCCTGTACCACTGTTCTACCTTGCAGAAAGCTCTGGTCTCATAAGCAAACAGCACCAAGGAAGATGAAAGGAAATGGAAGTATTCAGTCCTGTCAGGATGTACGTGCAACTCGAGTTTTAGGCAGTTTTGAGGAAAAAGCTTCCATTCTGCTTAAACTCTTCTCTTTTTCTGGCTATGAACTGGCCCTCCGTTGTGTTAGCAGCATGGAAATTGATGTAAGCTGGAGTTTCTGTCCTCCTGACTCTTTTTGTGTTAGCATTTTGTTCTGTCACCAGTTCCTAGATGACAAGCCCAAAGGCAGGCTGTATTTTTACAGCAAGCATAAGTTGATTAAAAGAACTAAATCACTTAATGATAACTTTGTGCATGCAAAATACGTTTCTCAAAAAAGTACAGATCCTCTCTTCTTTCATGTTATTTTTAAATGGGGGCATTGCCTGTGCCTCTTCAAGAATGCAGAAAAGTCCTACAAATCTGAAAAAATGATCTTCTAGGGCCTGTTAAATGTGAACTATTGCATTACAAGCTGTAGCCCTGTCCCTTGTAGTTAGCCATTTAAATCCTTATTTGCTATGATCTCTGAGATGCCATGTCATTTTGAACTACAAGAATGAGTTATTAACTTGATGAGAGAAGCACGTGGTCACAAATTACTTTCTCTTAGTCTAGGTTTTTTTCATGGTGGTGGTTGGGTTTTTTTGTCACCTTCTCTTTTTGTTTTTTTTACAGCTTCTCCAGGTCCTAAGGAATATGGTTTTAAATTAGGTCTTTGACAGCAGAGCACATTTTGTAATTCCCAGAGCTACAAGAAACAGCTGTATATAAGCATAACACCAGACAGTTTCTGTCTGAGTGTGCTCCAGGTCACTGCTGGCCCAGTTCTCAGTTGTGGCCCAGCCCCTGCTGTGCCATTTCTCTTGTGCAGAGCCCCTCCAGCAATGGGTCAAGTGCTGGGCAGCACAAAGCCAAGCCAGCAGAGCTGCCCCGAGCTGTGTCCTCACTGCTCCAGGGCCAGGGGGAATGCTGCTGGAGCAGCTCTTGGAATAGCTCATCTGCATGCTTGGAAAAACTGGGTTATTGCACTCTGCAAGGGATCCTAACTGTTGTAAGGAGAAAAGGATTGGGCTAAGAGATACAAATATTTTAATTATTTTTTTTCACATGGTCTTCTCTTGGAGAACTGTCCCTGTGCCAGAAACTTTACTGGCACAAGAGCTTGGCACAGTGCTTTTGTCCCTAGGCCACTGTACTCATTTGTGCTAATTATAAGGTTAAGGTGGGTTTTCTTTTTCCTCTCCCCTAGTGGATTGCATATTCCACAATCAGATGTTCAACCTAGATTAAAAAATAAATAGATATATAACCTTCAGGCATGTTATTTCTCTTAGACTGCACAGAAGGAACTCCACAAATATTCTTTGTTGTTTCACAGATCACACACATGGGGCAGGAATTAAGTTTGAGTCATTCTGGCTTTTGGATGGATGCTGCTGTTGAAGCAATTGTGGCTACTTTTCAAGGAGCATACAGACAGCCTGGTGATTACTGAAATGCTGGGGTCCTCAATACCAGAGCTAACTGAAAATTAACAATATTTAGTAGAGGATGTCCATGACATATAAAAAGCTTGTGTAAGTTCTTCTGTAAATTTTCCAAGAAGGGTGTCTGAAATCAGAAGTGTTTTAGCTGAAACACTAATTATGGCAGATTTTTCCATTTTTAATTCATAGACAAAAAAAAAAATGTGGAAAGGACACCCTTGTTATGAGGAAAAAAAATGCAAACAACCTCCCCCCACACACATTTTCTAGTACAAGGTAGTTCCAACAGAAAATTTCTCAGAAGACTTCTTTAGTTCAGTGGAAAGTTCTTCCTCAGATTTTGTTAACATCTCTGGCCAAGCCATGTCATTTCTCCATCTCAGCAGCATATTTGAAAGTAGATAGGATAATGATTTTTCATCCATTTTTCTTTGAGTTTTGGCTATAGAGACAAGACATTTTGCATGGACATTCTCTTGCTATTTTCTGCAGGACACGTTGAGTTACCACCTATCCTTCACAGTTTCTAGGGATTGTCCTACTACTACCAATGGTAAGTTAGAGTAATTCACATTAACTGAACATTTTCCCTCAAGTATCTTTGTGACTCTGAAACTATAAGTACATAATTATAGAAGCACAGCTCTATAAGGATTAGTTGCTTGCTCTTTAAATTGAATCAGTGTGTTTCCATAGTACCCTTGATCATGTTCTGATACTTGTATTTGAAAATTTACAAGGAGAATAAGTGAATAAATTGTATTGCAATGTGTATAAAACCCAGTAACTTGGAATTTTAAGCAACAGACAGCCTTCAGGGACAGAAGTAATAATTCAGTTTCTTAGTTACATCACCGAGGCTCTGTGCCTTATGTATAAACATATTTGTTCAGCTTGCTGGCTGCCAGATGATCTCCAAGATGGATGGTTTATCATGGCTCACTGAGCATGGCAGACCTGCACATATGCTAAAAGGTAGCCCTTCTGACAGCATCCTTACTTCCTACAAAGGCTAATAAGTTTTTAATGCACCTTATCATTCTGAAACAGGAGATGTTATTTGTGCCATGTCTATGGAATCAGCGTGGTTACCAAGGTGGCCCATGAAATGAGCTTCTCCCAGGAATGGCACATCTCTGGCAAAGGTCTCTTGTCTCATATTGCAGCTCAAGAACTGCAGCTTTCAGTCTAAGCTGGTTTTTGCCTCTCTGGGTGGACAGGACAGGGTCACTCTGTGAATGGCACAGCAGCAGTGGTGCACTTGGAGTGCTTTGTGCTTTAAAGCACTCTAGGATTGCTCAAAGGGACTTTGAGTACCAGGCTGGACATAATGCAACCCAAAACCTTTTCTTTTTAAATATCATATCAACAGTTTGTTCAAAATCCCTCTGCTCTTGCCAGCACCAAGAGACTCAGCAAAATGAGCTTTGTCATGGGGAGGTCCTTGTCAGTGTGCTCAGTGACCCCTGGGGTTGAAGCTGTTCACTCTCACCCCGAGCAGACATAAGCCTGAATATTCAGCTGCAACTGAACTTTGTTCCTCTCTTGGTGAGGGAACATCTTTCACTCTCTTGAGGGCCAAAGAGGCTGGCAGGAAGGACATTTGGCTGCCATGCCAGATACTCACAGAATACAGACACAGAAGTAATCTGACTCAGATATTATCAATGCTCAGTGCAGGAGGGACTGGGTTAGGGCTGACAAATAAAGAAGAATGCCTTTGAATCCTGCATACCTGGAGCTGCACATCAAGGGTTTCTGCAGGAAATGGGGAGCACAATGTAGCACGTGCTTGATTCAGATGAAAAGCTGAAACGCGTTTCTTAAGCATAAAAGAAAGCATGCTTGGCTTCTCTGAGAGCTGGGCATTCTCAACTTTCTGTTAGCACAAAGCATGGCAAAAACTAAAGATACAGCATGGAAAATGCTGCTGCAGTCACAATAGTCTAAGAACATTAGTGATGGAAGGCTCATAAGTGGAGGCAATGTTTGGCATTATGGAGATTTATAAATGCTTACAGTGCCAGCAAACTGCAGTTAGACAAAAATGAGATGGGTTTGCAGAGCATCCAGAAAGCTTTTGTTCAGCCAGAATTTCCCTGGGGTGGTGAGCCCATCACATGCTGCAGAGGGGAAGCAGTGCACATTACAGGCTGGGTGATGTGGTCACTCGTGTCAGCTGAGCAGGCTGGGAGAGGGATGCTCTGCTCCCCTCTCTCCTCCTTCCTTGGTAGCTGCAGTCATGGTCCCTACAGCCCTTAAACTTTCCCTGCATGCAGCCTAAGCAGGTTTGTCAAATGACAGCTTATCTGTGCCATCCTTGTGATTTCTTTCAGCCTGGTTTTAAAAATAGTTTCTGAGCAATTATGTGTCACATAAGAATAAACCTGCATGCTGGTGCATCTTTCCTGTCACCACAAAATAACAGCACTACAGTTTCTACATTTCAGTCTTGTCTTTTTTTTTTTCTTTTTTTTTTCCTGCAAAGATCAACAGCTTCTGCAGCAAAAGGACACAGTATAATCAGGAAATCATCAGCCTGAAGTAAGTATAAAACTTGCAAAATTATGCACTCTGTGAAGAAACCTGCTGCTTTTTTTAGCATCCAAGCACACATACTGCAAAACTAAATCCTCCTATAAAATAAGTCAACACAATCCTCTTCATACCACCAGGGCTCCACTTACTAATGAGAACAATATATTTTTTTTTCTTTTCCCCTGAAATGAAATACTTTGCATATTTCTGATGATCCGGCATAGGTGGGGCTGCTTTTGGAGCTTCTTTATTTCACCACGTGCACAGAACCCTTACTAAGCCTGTTTCCAGGCATTTGCACCAACAAGGTGAGTCCCTGAGATGTTCTGCCTTCCTGGTTCATGGTTCAAAGCAGAGGAATTATCATTTGTATAGAAGTCAGCATCTCCTGCACACTGCCTGGTCACACCAAATCAAGCCACAGAAAACTCACTCGTGTCTTTTTCTATCCATTGAAATGCTAAAAAAAATAGCTGTTGGCTTTCCTGAGGATGTTTCGAGGCAAATGTTTTCCAAATTAGGAGCCCTGCCTGCTCCTCATGCCTTGAAATACTATTGTACATTGCCTCTCCCAGAGAAGTGATTTGCCACTGCCTGCAGCTACATTGGACTTGCTGAAAAGGTTTTTCCTTCTGAAACTGGAAGGCCTCCATCTGCAGTGGGTTTGATAGCCCAGCTTCATGGATGTGAGGTGTCCACTGATGGAAGCACATGGCCACACAAGGAACTGCAGCATCACTAAACTGCTATCCAGTAGTGACCACTGGATTTGTTCCAGGAATGGAAAGCTCAAAACCTGAACCTCAACCTCTTTGCCATGGCAGTATTTTCCATGAGTAATCACTGTATCCCACAGAGCCATGTTTAGGTTGATGAGATTTCTGTGTGCTACTGAAACATCTCTCAGACAGTGAGTGTGAACTGATTGAACCACTGTGTCCAAAGTCTGCACAGGCAACTGCAGATACCTCTGACAAGAAAGCTGACAGAATTTTTGGCAGATACTTGTGCATGGCTCACCATGCATGGTGAAGAAGTCAAAAGGAAATGACTTGAAATGACCCCTGAAAGACAGAGGGACAGTGGACAAACGACAGCAGCAAAACAAAGCTCCAGTGCCAGTGACAAAGGTATCATTAATATGAAGGGGATTTGACAGACTTTATGGCATACTGATTCATCATTAGCAGGATTTTTTCCTGGTTTCCTTTAGAGTGATAACACCAATAAAACCACAGAATGACCAGGGATAACAATGAAAAATAACACTAATGAAAAACCCTTCTGGGGTGTGAGAGCAAAAGTCCTTTTTTTTTGTAGCTCAACCATTGTCTATATTTTCAAAGCCTTGCAACACTAAAAATAATAATAAATAATAAAATCCCTGTAATTTCTCAATTAAATAAATAGACAAAGCTACTGCAGCCTATGAGCTCACCACTGCTGAGTGTGTGCTGCTTGAGCAGAAGGGGTGGTGGTGTTTGTGAAGGCAACAAGAACAATAATATATGCAGAGTGGTTCAAGAAGACACACAATTATAAACACTTCCTGCAGAGCACATTAGGTATGCAGGTTCATAAATGCTTTTTATATTCCATATTTTAATCACTCATCTTGAAACAGTCTGGGAAAAAAAACCCTCAAAAACAAAACCCAACAAAAACACATATCCAAGGTCAGGAGAAAAATATTTTTTTTCTTGAATAAGAGGGACAGTTTTGTGGCATTACACTTCTCAGAACCATTGTCTGTTCTTGTGCACTGATGTTGGTCATGGGCCTGACATGAGGCGAGAGATGCCAGGTAGACAGATGCATCAGGAGGTTTGTGAGGCCAGACCCTGAGCTGGTATAAACAGTGACCTGACATTGACTTCATGTGGCATGAGAAGAGCTGCTCTCACCAGCTGGTTGGCATCAAGCTACTATTTTGTAAACTTCAGCTGCTCCCAAGGAGTTGTTTACAGAACAACAGTGGATTGCTCACTGATTTCTCAGACACTGAGGGAGCAAAAGGAAAAAGGAAGAAAACCAACTTCTAACTGTCCCAAACAGCCAGGACAGAAACAGTCCTCCCCATCTCTGCAACATCTGGAAGAGCTGATTGTAACTGCAGATCCCAATTACTATGACAAAAACACAGCAACATAGATAGCTCTTTAAAAACAAACTGAGATGAAGCAGTGCTATTGATCACCGTTATTAGCAGATAGGGTCAGCATAATTTAAACCTTTCCATTAAGGCACAAAGATGGGTTTTCAAGATAGGGCATTGGTGCAATTATTGAGCTGAGTAGGAGGTAGAAATGTAATTATGTAAACTAAGTGAATTGAGAGGATTGCACAGTTCATTAGGGTCCATTTTTTTTGGTCAACATTTCGGATCACCAGCTGCTATAGAATTTAATTTCCATTAAAAAGCATTAATTGCACCTCTTGTGTGAAAGCAGAGCAGTTGTGTTCACTGAGCAGCTCCATCCTTGCTACTCTAATGCAGGTGTGGAAACAGCCTTCTGCTCCACACCAGTGCTCCAGCAGCCAGCCCAAATTCCCTCATCACACCTTTGGTGGGACAGGGTACCTCTGCCAGCTCTGCCTACAGTCACACTGGTTGGTAGGAACTTGGATAGTTGATGTCATTAAGGACTGAAAGCAGCATGTATTCAGTAAAAATGACTGAAGAGAGCATCCCATTTTGCTAAGTAATTTCAAGGCCCTTCCCAAAGGAGTTTCTCTGTGGCCAGAAAAAGTGAGGAAACAAAGAACCCAGGGGAGACTTGGAAATCTATGGATGAATTTGCATACAGCCAGTCTTCATTTCACACATTTCTTGTCTCTGGCTTTATTGTCCTTCATGTTATTGTGGGGTAATATGAAGGCAAATATTGCTCTACATCCTATCAAATAAAAGTGAACCACACCTTTGGTCATCAGCAACTGAAAAGTTTCCCATCTGTAAGAGGCCAATCTGCAGATAAAATAATCTTCTGAACTGGAGACTTTTTTACTTGTGTGTTATATGTGACTCTTGCTTTCTCACAGGGACATCTCTTTGTCACTGACCATTTTCCTACAGGTGCTGCTGGCTGGCTGTAGCCCAGGGCCATCAGCCACCAGCTGCTCCTCTGCCTCCAGACAGGGTATTCAGCCTACAACAGGCAAATCTCATGCTGCTCCATCCCTGTCAGGCTGTTTCTTGGGGTTTTGTTAAGCTTAGAGGTTTTCTTTATTGTTTGATGGTTTTCCCTAAATACAGGGGATGCCTTTCCTATAAATGTTCTAATACATTTTGACTCACAGACTGGACACTCAAGCTCTTTACATATGAGGGTTAATGCTGAAGAGCTTGATAAAGACAGATCTCTGGTATGTAAATGGATATAGGACTGTAAGTGGATATAGTACAAAAAAACCAGTGATCATACTGGCTTTATTTGCTGAAAAGAATTTAAGAATCCCTAGTTCTCCTCTCCTCCAACAGAAGTATATGTATGTAATATTTTTTATATGCAGAAGAAAAAAAAAGGATTCCTGTATCTATGTAAAAAGATGGCTGCTTGTGCTGTGTGAGGCTGCTGTGGATGTGTATTTGATTTTTGTAGCTAACACCTTCTGAACAGGCTTTACCTGCAGTAATCATCAGGCTCTGCATTTGTTCCTTTTTAAATGAGCATCCTGTGGGTGACTAAGCAAAAGGAACCTGTGGAAACCTCCTCTCACAGCACGTAAATCACCACCACAACATTTGCTTTTCCCTTGCTGATGGCATGAATGTGCTGCTTCCAGGGATAAATCAGGGACTCGGAGCAGCACATGGAGCAGCCCTCGGTGCCCCTCCCACGGCTGCCCTGCTTCGGTGCAGGGACTGCTCTGCACACAGCAGCGTTTACTGCGGGGACTCATTTGGAAAATGTGGATGTGATCCCACAGAAACCAGCCTGGGGCAGTCTCCAGCACCAGCATCAATGCCATACCTAAGGGCAGTGCTTCAATCCCCCCAGGAAATCCAACAGGGTCCCAGCAAACTGGGCACTGCTGTCCCGGGCTCAGCAGGTAGGACAGGTCTGCACTTCTACTCACACAGAACACTTCACCTCTGCAACCCTGCCTATTTTCACCGAATTTCTCAAGCTTTCCTGGGCAGTGAGTGGGACTGACTGCTCTTTCCCAAAGCAGAAGCTCAGTTTGGCTAGAGAACAGCAGCAGGAGAGGCGAGCTGCTGTCTCTCAAAGAGACCCAGACCTGCCAATCACCCTCTTGTCTCTGCGCCAGGCTGGAACTCGTGAGCCCCAGGCCCGGAGCAAAGGAGGAACACACATTTCTGCTCAAAGATCCACAGCCCCACGGAGCAGCAAAGCCACATTTAGGAGCCAGGAGCCACGTGCCACCTTCAGCACGTGAAGTGTCAGGAACCTCAGCCTGGAACAGCAGCAAAGTGACGGAATCTGGTTTTGTGTGCAACAACTTCTGGCACACAGAGAGGACCAGGTTACAAGAGATGCTGTGAAAGAACTGACCTAAGCACCTGCTCTAAAAGCTCTGTGTAGATCTGCCTCAAGGAGAAAACCTTCTATTAGTTACCAGGATGGGTCATTCACAGTAGTCCAAGTTCATATAAAGATACGTCAATAGAGAATCACTGTGAGACCCAAAGATTCAAATAAAAGTATAGAAGGAGAAAAGACAGAGAAAAAGTTTAATCATTCAAGAGAAAACATAAGAAGAGAAAATCATAGAATAAGACAGTGAAACTAAAGACATAAATACATTTTCAATACAAATCAGAATATAAATAATTCCATATTCCATATACTTTTCTGTATCTTACAGATCTAACACTCTATTTATAATGTCAATATATAGGGTCAAGCCTTGGTTGGCATTCCTTCAGCCAGGCCCCTGACAGTGCCTGTGGTACCTGGTCACCCTTTTGTGTGCTTGGCTCTGAGAGGAAGCCAAGCAGAGCCACACTTGGGCCTTGGCCAGTGCCATAGGTTGTGCAGAGCAGCGTGGTACTTCAGCACTTTCTGAAAGACTGGGTTTGAGAAATGACATTATTTTTTCACACCAAGTTTCACAATAACCCCCAGGCTGGCTGATAAAAGATTTGACAGAATCAAACCTGGCTTCTCATATTTATATTGATATCTATATTATGATACTTATAATAGACTAGCTAGTATCTTCTTTCTGGCTCAAAAGAACACAAGTTACCAATACTTCCTAATTTTGGCCTCAGAAGAGTCATAAGAGTCCCCATGCATGTAAAGAAAAACTTTACTTCTACCACAGGATGTTTTACTTCTTTTTTTCTGGCCCCATGATAAAAATTCCTGGGAAAGCATACTTCATTTAAACTTGCAGAGCAATTTTTAAAAATAGTTCTGCATTTACCAAGCTTACTAATTCAATCCTTCAAAAAGTATTCAGTCCTTGTGGGGTTTTTCTATACAAGTAATTATTTCTCCAGTTTGCCTGCTTAGGATATATTTTTTTTCCAGTGGCATTATTCTTCTTTAGTTAGCTCTTCATGTAAAGCTTCTCAAATGACTGATGCTAATGCTGCTGTCAAAAGGTTTGAAAATATTTGACTTTCATTTTCACAAGCCCAGATCCATAGTTTTACACATTCTGGATCTATATTTTCATCACAAATGGCACAATAGATAATATTTTTACTAGGTTAATCAATACATGCCTCACCTCTAGCTATAGAAATCTACACTGCAGTTAATGAATTCATTTATAGAACTAAAATTAAACACAGGATTTATGAAGATTCTGACCATTTCTTGACAGTTCTCCATGTTTTAGATCCAAGAAGAGAAAGCAGGCTGGCCTAGAAACAACGTTATTGATATTTTACTTAAACCTTAATATTGCAAACTTGTCTGGCATATCCAATTTTAATGTGGGGAGGGAGATTCTTCCTGAATTTTAAGTTCACACAAAAAACAGTCTTGACTACCTCCATATATGTCTAGACTTATAATATTTAGTTATTACTTTCTTTCACCCCTGAAAGTCATGTTTAGATTCTCAGACCCAGCTAGCCACACTTCACTGTCCTTACTTGCCTCCTGAATTTGACTAATACAAAGTTTATAGCACATTTTGTCTTAATTTCCTACATTGTGTCATTTATTTAACAGTATTTTTCTTCTTAACTTCAAGTTGTTCAAAGTAACAAGATCAGAAGCAAATGTCAAGCCAGTGATCTTGCCTTATTCACCAACTGTAGAAACTTTGAATTTCCTCAGTTTGCAGTGATTTGACAACACTTCATCTTGTACCAAAAGCATAAATTTTGCAAATCAGGCTATAACATAATATGGGGGTAAAATTGTCATTTCCTTCATAGACTTCATCTCTTTTCAGATATTTTATTAAAAAAAATAAATATCTTGCCTTTATATTTAAAATGTATAAAACCTGTTCATTTTCTTTTTGTCTTTTCTTTTGGTAACATTACCATAATAAACTTCAAATTTCCTTTTCATCAACCAACTCCTGTCTTTTTACATTTCTAATTGCAACTTTTTGATCAGGCCTCTGTTAAAATGATCCCTAAGAATCAAAGAGGAGACCTGAGGGGATAGAGAAGCAATCCTTGTGCCAACATTCCCATGCATCATGTCCCACATTTTCATGTTCTTCACTTGTTAAAAAAATCACCTTTCTATTAACAGATTTTGCCAGAAATGTATTTTGGGGTCAGCCTGTCGAATTCCCCAATTCATCACACTGCACAGACTGATTTGAATGGCACCTCTAAAATTATCTTTGATTAGCTTTAGTTGTCTGTCATGACTGATTTGTTTGATGGTGTCATGTAAAACTTAGGAATTTATCAAGTTGTTAATATTCCTTTGATCCTGATATTCCCAGCCTGTTGCTACCTGAAAACCAGAAACTTTTATATGTGTTCTTCTACCTGAATTTATCATACCCAGCAATCTCAGACACTTTCAGTTTTTATGGGCCACCTCTTTGTTGCAAAAGTTAATTTCATATTAAAATCAGTCTAGTATATTTTCCACATTCATTCATTCTTGTTACCTTTCTTTGCATTCTGGGAAACACAATACAATTTTATGTCTACTTTTATTGGCTGAACACACATAAAGAGCATCAAAGAAAATATTTTTGTATAAAATGTAATCTATCTAGAGCTCAGAACCGAGATGATGGCTGCGTTGAGCCCACTGGATAGGATGCACTTGCATTTGGAAGGATCATCATAAAAAAGGCAAGGCTGGACAGATATTATTCATTATTAATCTCCAGTTGCTCTCAAATTCTTTACAATACCATCAAGCCAAAGGAAAGCACTATCAGCTAACAACTCTGGCTTTGCTTTTGAAAACATCTCATCTCTGTTCTGTTATACTGTACCACCAGGACATGACTGGAAATGCCAAACCATAACAATTCAGTAAAAACACAATGGCAAGATTCATGGTTCTATCACGTTTATGTTGGAGGAATGACAACTAACCTTGGCACTGGACACTGAATTAATAATATGTTCCATCAGGAAGTTTCCCTTTGAAGTGCTGCTGAGTGGCTGCCAGGTGTTGAGTGGAAAGCAAAGACACCAGAATTCAGGAAAATGAACTGCCAGGGCTGAACCAAGAGCTCAGAGCAGACACAGCCCCTGGCAGAGCCACAGGCTCACGTGTGTGAGGGGCTCTCTGGCTTCATGGTCACTGTGGCTCCTCTTGCAGCTCCCCTCCCCAAGGTCTCTGTCTGCAGGGATGGAGATGAAAGAGCCTCATGTAGTTTCTATTCTGAATCTCTGGCAGTAACAAGCTACAGTTCCTCTTCTCAGCTCCCCACCATACACATATTAAAATAAAACCTGAGATTAGCTTCCAGATAAATATATCTTTTTGATGAAAAGCTCATGTATGAAGGGCAAGTTGCAGACTCATAGAGGCAAGGCTGGTGCACTCAGAAGCAATCAGGACAAGCTACAGCCTTTGTGTGTTTGACTGACACGCTCTCAGCCCTCAAAACTGCTGCTGAAAAGAAGCTTTCAAAGCTACTTTTGAAAGTCAAGGCCATAGCCTGCACAGCACATAAACAAACAACTTTTAGATCTTACATTGCCTTAAAATCCCAGGGAAAAATGGAACTCTGAAAGTGAATGTACACTGGTATTGTTCTTGGCTGTACTATATTCCACTACCTGAAAATGTCTGAATACCTCTAAAATGTTTTAAAAGGTAAAATGGCATTGTGCTACATGCAAGAGTGAGACAAAATATCAACGCCAAAAATGCAAAATAAAGCCAAAGCCTTCAACTAGGATCCTGAACTAAATCAAACTGGCTTTGAGGTTCAGAATTCAGCTAGCAATGCTTTTCTATTTTCCTCCTTTCTCCAACTCCTATTATGTGTATTTCGGACGTGCTATCTGCCACAAACTCTGCAGCAAGATGATTTTATTATTGTCTTTTTGTATCAGCAGTTTAGAATGAGGCAGGGACAGTCACAGAACAAAAAAAACAAGCAGTTGCAGAAGAAGAAAGAAGTCTGCTGTCCAGCCTTCAGCCGTGGGTTATAAGAAGCACTAAGGGAAAAGCTAAGAATCTGAGATTCACAGTACACATCCAAAGGAAAAACAAGTTCCACTATTCTGGTATTACCCTGCTGTACTTTGGCCAAAGGCTTCAGTTATGGTTTAGAGTTGATTAGGTGTACTTCAGAGAGAAGGCCCCAGGAATTCTTTATCTTGCACTGGTGGGCTCCCTCCACACCAGGGGCTCTGCAGGAGCCTGTTGCTAATTTTGTGGCAAACCATCTGTTGCCCGTGCTCAGTATGAGCTCCTCAAACACTGACTTTGCAACATCTGAGAGACATTTTTTTCAGCTGAGTCAAAGCCACTTTTCCTCTACTGAGGAGCAAGCTCATGGCAAGACAGAAGTTCTAAGAGAATCTGAGTTATCTGAGTGCATACATAGCTCCTGAAGATTTTTTTAAAGAATGGAAAAAAACTTCTTAAAAGAAACAAAAAGAGGATTTTTATGCTTTGGATCAATGAAAACTGGACAAACAGAATTTCACAGAATGTAGCAAAAAGAAAAAAAAACTAGAACAAGACCTTTCTTTGAAGAAAAAGTAATAGAATTCAGATAAAGTACTTTAGAAATGGTTAGTGGGCTACTAAACTAATGCATTTGAAAGTAAACTTCTTACTCAAACTCCAGTAGTAGAAATTATTGTAGGATTTCTCTTTTTCACTAAAAAGGCTAGGTTTTGGCATAGGAAGCTTGGTCTGTACTTTCATTAAACTTATCAGCAAGGAAAATCCTCCACTGATCAAGGCTCCGGACTTGCTTAAGGAGCTCAGAATCAAGGGCCACCTTTATATCACAACAATTTCTGCACGTTTTTTCTCAGCCTGGTAACTGAAGCTACACCATAAAATATCAATATATCCAGTCACTTTGGTATCCACACTTACATACAGTGTATTTTTAGTATTATAATACAGTGTATTTTAGACAAAGATAGCTCAAGCTGAATAAGGAAATATTATCCAGTTGCAGTCTATCACTGAAAGCCTGTATTTTGTTTTCATGTAATACTCAGAGTACCTTGAACAGAAAAACAAAATGCTAGAAAGAATCCTTATTCCAGATACACAACAAAGCCCTCAGACAGGATCCTCTAACTCCCTGCCTGGTGTGTGTTTTCCCCAGTCACCCTTATCAACACACATCCTCAAAAGTTATTTGGAGCTGTTTTGGAGAGGGCACAGTAGCAGCAAGTCTGTCATAACAAGGGCAACACCTGTGCTTCCCTGGCTATCTGGAATCTCAAATCCAGTCTCTATCTTCCTGTGGTTTAGGAGTGAGACCAAGGATTTCAGTTGTCACTTGACAATGAAACATGACAGGATATGATTATCTGAATATTGAATCAGATTTCTGGGGAAGCTGCCTGTCTGAAATCATTGCATTTTTATTAAATTTGACACTACATGTAGAGATAAAATAGTCAGTGACTCCATTTCATTACTGTGGTTAAAAAAGACTGCTTTAATATAAAGCCTCCAGACTGTCTAAAGGTTCGGGTTGCATTAACAAAACTCACTACACTGCTTTGCTCCTTGGATAAGCCTTCTGGAATGAATGCATGTGGGCAAAGAGATAGCACTCAGCACTGATTGTCAAAGAACAATTCAGCAAACTCAGGCATTATCTGGAGTGAATAGAAAAAGCAGAGTTTAGTCTGAGTCTGTCATGGGAATGGTGCATGAGCCAGGCTATGGATGACACACGCTGGTGGGGTTTGTGTCACATATCCTGTGGCATCCATCCACGAGGGCAGATAGCTACACACCAATTTTCAGTGTTACAGCCATCACAGGAATTGTAGTTCACTGGCCCTACCAGGTATAACATGCACAGACAGGCTGTATATATCACAAAACACACAACACTTCAATTTCTATAGTCCCAGTAGCAAAGTTCTAGCAAACCATGCCAGACAGTTCTTGTCTGGAGAGGCTGTTCAGGTAGTTATTTATTTCCAGCATTGTTGCTAGCAGATAGTTTCCAGGCATTATTAAATTCCTACTCCCTAACAACCAATTCCCTATTATTAACATGCATTGACAGCCACTCACTACCTGTAAATGTACAATGTATTTGGCACAAATCAAGCTTCATTTGCTGCCTGGGAGTATGGATTCAGTTTGATGGACACTATCAAAAACAAACCACAGAACTGCTTGGGGCCAGACAACACAGATAAGCCAGAGCAAGTGAAATTTCATCTAACAGCTGGGAAAGTCAACTGGATGCCATCACTCAGTGCTGCACAGTATAAAAGGACAGAAGTAATTCTCTGCATTTCTAGCAAATTAGAGTGCATTTTCCAGGCTCACAAAAATTTTCCACTCCATTATCAAACAAATAAAAAACATGATAGTGAAAATTGAGAAGCATGTCTCTTATTTTTAAGAATATTACAAATACACCCATTAAGTTGATTATTGATGCATTGACAGTTAATGCACTAAAGCATTAAACTGAGAGGTCTTTTCAGCTACCCAGGAATACATATGCCAATTTGTTTATCTAGCTACCAAATTTCAAAGTAGACTCTTCTGACAGTCCCCCTCACTCCCCCTGGGACCATTCTGCTCCCACGTGGGGCTAGAACTGCCCTGGTTTGTAATATCACAGGCCTTCCTCCTCCACTCTGGGAAAAGAGGTTTTGAGCACTTACAGTGCAGTCATGAGAACAGAGACCCCAGAATGCCTGCAAAAAAAGTTTATCCTAATTTAGTCATTGAGGAGTTAGGTCTAAACCAGAGAAGAGATTCCCTAAGTTCTGAGGAAAACACAAAGCTCATGAACTCTGTATTTCTCTAATGGCTTTCTCTCTCCTTTATGGAGCCCTGTTGGAGAGAATGAGCCCTCTCTTATTCACTTTCCCATATTATTTGCCATCCATGAAGGGAGTTTATATCAGGCATCAAAACTGGCTAGTGATGATTAGGCAGAAAAAGTAATTAGCAGGAGACAGTCTGATCAGGGAGTATGAACTGAAAACTCAGGGAACTGTCAAGTTCCTTGGTCAAGAGAAGCATGGATAATAAACCTTACACTTAAACATGATTGGGTTTGAAGGGGAAATGTTTTGGAATGGAGGAACTGATAGAGAAAAGTTAATATTAGTAGTGGGATTACTATAATAATAAAGGGAGTGGTTGCAAATGGAGCTCTTAAAACCTCTTGAGAAAAATCCATTATTCCTTATTTTTAATTTTGTTTGCAGAATAGAGAAAATTGTCCTAACTTTTCAGCCATGGAAAAAGCCCACAACGTTTTGCTCAAATTTCCAGTAATGTGAACAATCAGTAAGTGACCAGTTTTAATGAGACTTCCAAGAGTCATTAGAAAGCTAATGGTTTCTCAGATTATTTCACTTTGTCAGTTGATTACCTTGCTTCGTGTTGGGAGCGCATGTGATTGCTGCCTTGCAGGGATCAGCAGCAGCACCTCTTATACCCAAAACAATGGGAAGTGGTGAAAAGTTGGACTTTTCCTGCTTGGCCTGGGCTTTGCCCTCAGCTCCCTTCCAGGCAGGCAGCAGAGCTGGTGCCCAGCTTGGCTCTGCATCCCATCTCTGCCTCACACTTGTCCTAACTCACTGCACAACCCCAGCAGTAAATGCCTTGGGTGGCTGCTGGGGCTGGCCCAGAGACCTCATTTCACAGAGCACCTGAGCCCCAAGAGGAGAATAAACACAGTATTAAAGCTGAATTTCTTTCCAGTAATATATTTCCATGTGCTGATCACCACCTCCTGTGGTGTTTAACCCGTGCAATACAGCACTGGTATGTACTCAGTATGAGAATTAATTATTCAGAGTATGTACAACCAATTCTTCCCCCTGAAATTCCACTCCTTGTAAAAATTGTAAAAAAAAATGAGAGAAGAATCTTGGAAGTCACACTGACACCATCTCCAAGGGAGGATTCCTGGATGTGGCTGTCCCTAGGCAATGCCACTTATTGTTCAAAAGGTGAAGATGGACCTTTGCCAAAGGCAAAACAAGATGATTTTGAAGATTATTATGGTCCAGTTACATTAAATCCCTCTGGAAATAGCTGCAGGTTAAATGTTGCCACATTTATCATGGCAAATGCAGAGTATCATCAAGAGATGTGTTTGCAGATC
Organism: Ploceus nigricollis; assembly: GCA_013399945.1. Lineage (NCBI taxonomy): Eukaryota > Metazoa > Chordata > Aves > Passeriformes > Ploceidae > Ploceus > Ploceus nigricollis. Next base: position 2,912,789 of record VXBC01010169.1, read on the forward strand.
TTGGCTAATACCTAAAAACTGAATCAGCTCTATTATTGCCTTTATTGCTGACATCTGTTTCTCCCTAAAGATGTGTAAATAACTGCGGCCAACACAGCTGACAGGGAGGGAAGAGATACAAATCAAAATGGAAAAGCACCTCTGGGACATTTTTCAGGCCCCCTGGCAATAAATTTCAAAGGCTGCTACTTTCTTATGGCATGCAGTTAGACCCTAGGCTGTACTAGACCCACTGCTGTAGGATGAATCCCTCTATGACACAATCCTTATTTTTATATTACAGTAGGGTCACATTCCCAGTGTTCCCTGTGCTAAGGAAGTGAAAGAATACATGTTTATCCATGAGAGCTGTAATGATGCCACATTAAGGGCAAGAAGCTTAAGATGAGGAGACATGGAAAAAGAAATACCCTTCCAATCACTTGTGCTGAGAAGAGAAGGGCAGCCCTGAACTAAGGGTTATACTACTTGAAACAGCCCCAGTGAAGCCTCCTCTGAACACAGTTTATTGTGTACATTTGGAATATCCTATCTGGCTCATTTTTTACAGAGAAGGATTTAAAGGTAGTAAAGAACACATTCTTCACTCAGATCTATCTTCATGTACCACAAATGGAGAAGTGACAGTGAAAAAGAAAGCTCAGCCAAGTGGAAGAAAGTGGCTAAGTTATTTTGTTTATTGTATCTATTGCAGTTATGCCCAGGGACACAATGAGTCTAGGGCCCCGTTTTGCAAAAATCACTGTGCAGCACAGAGTAAGAGCTGGGGTGAGCTCTGAAGAGCTGCAGCCAAACAGACAAGACAAAAGCCACTGCAGACACCAAGCACACAAAAGGGTTGGGAACACAGCTGTCCTGGAGAACATCTTCTCAGGGCCATATGAACAGCTTTATTATTTTCTTATTGTCAAGACTGATTTGGGTTGGGTGAAGGCACGAGTTACTGGTGGGAAAGAATGAGCAGAGTGGAAAACCAGAGTGGCAAGACAGTGAGGAGAGGAAGGAGGAGAAAGCAGGAGCAGCAGAAGGCACTGAACCACACAAGGTCCCACAAGGGAGCAAAATATTGCCAAAATATTTACAAAAACTGCAAAAGAATAAATTTCATATTCCAGATATTGCTATTGTAGCAATGCCATACACTGATTAAAATGATGGATTCCACATTGAAACTAGATGCTAACAAAAGGCACGGCTGCATTGCCCTCTCTTTTGCCATAATTTTCCTGTTCACTACTACACACTAGAGGTGTGAATTTAAAAAATTCCCAGCTTTAGGTTAAGAATTTTCTTCCTGAAAAGAAAGAGTTTGGAGTTTTCCTGCAGTTTCATCCTATGCTGTAGTATAGAGCACAGACAGGTACTTTTAAAAGAAAACCATCAGGTCTTACAGGTGAACTACAAAACATCAGTTGCCAACAAAATTCTTTCTAAGAGTGTATTTTGATCATTGATCTAGACACTTTGGAGAAAATATTATTGAAAAAATCATTAGACAACACTAAATAGCCTCATTAAACGCTATCAAGTTGATATCATTAAGTTAGAAAAATTTATCAGATATGTTTGGCAGATCTGTAGGAGCAGCAGAGGGACTCCCAGGCATTGAGGCTGAAGGTGGAGCTGCCACAGTGCTGTGGCTTTCTGCAGTGGGGACAAAATGACTGTTTAAATGGTTTCAGAGCTGTCTTAAAACTGTGAACAGGAAGGATTCTAGAACAATTGGCAATAAAATGATGAGCCTTTAATCGTTTAGGTCTTGGGGGGAAACAGGAATCTGTTTTGCACACAAGTTTCTGGTAGCTTTCCAATTCTTAGAGACAAATTACAATAGCTTAGCAGCAAACAAACAAGTATTCTTTTCTTGTTTATGCCAAAACCAAAAAGAATAGAAAGATACACGTACAGAAAATAATCTTCACTGCCAAACCCACAACAGCTTCTCCTGAACTTACAGAGCTGCAGCTTCAGCAAGGAGAGCATTTAAGGCTTCCTGCCTTGCCTCACACTGGATGCCAAGGGTGACCTCTCTGTCTGCTCACATCTGCTCTGGGCTTCTGTGGGAGCAGAGCAGCTGCCTGTGCCCTCAGCAGCACCACTAGGACCAGCTCCTCCATTACCCCCACCTCAGTGCAGCACTGCCCTGAGACCCAACTGAGCCCACAGTCTGCTCTCCAAAAAAACCTCAGTGAGGTTGCATTCGTTTTTGTACTTAGCTTTTTAACATAATTTCACCTTTTAAAGTTTGAAGTTCTGCTTATTCCTTCTTTTTCATTAATGTGCATTTGAACTTGACTAAAGTCAGAACTTCTAAGGAGAGGCTAGAAGCTGAAAAGAGGACAAAATGTAATTTCAAATTTGGGAATTTCCTAATACATCACCCTTTAAAAATTATAGGTAATTATTATATTGCTAAATGTATTTTTGTTTTCTCAGAAAGCCCTTTTTAATTGAGGAAAAAAAATAACTTAAGAGAGAGAAGAGAAATTTTGGTTACTTCCCCTCCTGTCAGCACAGTAATGAAGACAACTGAAGCAAAACCCAATGTTCTGCATTATCAGGAGCAAAACAGTTTCTTTTTTTTTTTTTCCAGCCATAAATCTTGATGTCAGTGTCCCTGGAGGTTTCATCATTCTTCTCTTTATCCAGAAATATTTACCTTAGCTTTCAAAGTGTTTGAATTTGGGAAGAAAAGAGCTCATCATTTTGCATGTAATTTCAGCTGAAACTAATTCCAGAAAGCTCTGGTGATACACACTGAGCATTCCAGTTGTACAGTACAGCAAAGCCTCTCAAATTTCTGCTCTAGGTACTGACAGAAATTGGTTGCTCTGTGGAGGTAGTTTGTCAATAGGAGTGAATCAGAGCCAGACTCAGTGAGGTGCTTTGGGGAATACCAAAAGAGAAGTCTGATAACCCAGAGCAGCTTGTTACTGTGGTCTTACACAAGCTTTAGTATTTGTACCATATAAGCTATTCCTTTATCCCTAAAGAGCCAACAAGAATTAACTAGTTTTGCTAGATTTTACCAGATAAGACCTCAAGGCATTAATTAAACTGTTACTTCCAAAAGACAGAAATTCTATATAAGAGTCTCTTTGAGGTGAAGTTAACTAAAGCAAATGGTCACTATTTTCCCCACCAGGGAAAATACAGTCACTGTGTTCCCAAATCCACAGGGGATGGACAATCCTGACTTAGTTTTAATTCGGCTTAGATTTTTTTTTCTGCCACTCAAACATGAAATTCAAATTAATAAAAAAAAAATTCCACTTCAGAAAGCCATGTTGGCTTTCTCTTGCCTTTCCATAGCCTGAAGCAGGCTCTGGCTGCTCAGATGTCTCTTGAGCTGCCTACGAGGCTGGTAAAACAATAGTGACAGAGTAAGAGGAGCAGAAGTTAAAGGATTTTCCCTCCTAAAATAGTGGAAGATAGCATTGTTAGATCAAAGCATCAATAGGGAAGGAGCTGCAGATATGCTTCTGCTTCAGCACTGGTATCAGCAAGGAGACTTGCCCACGGAAAATCGAATGAATATGCAGCAGTGCTGGCCAGCGGCCATCGACCAGCTGCACAAAGGCAAAGTCACTCCCCTCGTGGTGGCCTGGCTGCTGGGAGCCTCTGACCTGACACCCACTTGCCTGTCTGTAGAACAACTCAGGCACGCTTAACCCTGCAGGCAGCAGCTAGATTTTAGGCTGGGAAGCACAGAGCAGCGAGGAGGGGTTCTCAGAGCAGCTGCCAGTGGGAAGGGCCTTGCTGATGCTGTGTTTGACTTGCACAGTGCAAGCACACACTTGCTCTGTGTAGTTCCCTGAGACTGGGCACCCGCCTGGCTCAGAGCACACAGCTCCAGAGGAGGAAGAGGATGAAGCTGAGAAAAAACCAGCCTGAATATCAGGCTTTGTGAATATTTCCATTTTCGCCAAGAGAGGCGGCAGCACCACCTGCATTTGTCGGCACCTCTGGACAGCCTACAGCAGCACCCTCTTCCCTCTCCCCAGCTCACCCCACTGCTCTGCCCGCCTGTCCTGCTGTGGCACGGAAACCGCTCCCTAAAGCAGCAGATGGGGTTAACGGGGACGAGAATCCTTTAAAGATGGGCTAGTTCAGCGGGCTGCGCTGGGCGCATCCCCCTAGCGCTGAGCGCATCCTTCCCCGCGCTGAGCGCATCCTCCCTGCACTGAGCGCATCCTTCCCCGCGCTGGCTGCGGAGCATCGAGCTCATCCTGTTCCAGCGAGCACAGGCTCTCTCCTCCCTTTTGTTACTGCCCATGAATGTTAATCGCCACCGCCTTGCTTTCAAGTGATGGTCCGCGGCATGAGTCACCCGCAAGACGGTTGTAATTCAAGACACACCGCTGCAAACCAGCGCAACATAACCTCAATTGTCTCTCTTTCGTGTATTTCTTTCGGGTTATAATATGTCTAATTTCACTTCCCCAAAGTTGCAGAGATGGAAGCAGCATTCCTCCCTGCAGCAGGCAGTAACTATGGTGACCAACGCCAGTGCCATGAACACACCTTCTGTTCCAGCAGGAGCCCAGAAGCATTGGAGTTAAGAAATTATGTAAATAGAAATAGGAAAACCAAGGCACTGGGAAAACTTTTTCTGGGTTTTATGCAACACTATGTTATTAATTAATATGTTATTCATTAGTGCCTGTGTATGTGAATCTCTCAGAGTCTTGTGGCCCTTCACTAGTAAAAAACCAGCAAAGTACATTTTTTTATGTTTAGATGGGAAGAACAGAACAGATTTATCACTGCCCCTGTCACACAAATGAACACACTTTGGAGTGGCTAATTCCTCCCTTACAGGGTATTCTTATAAAAAGTTGTAGATCCAGGCATGTCTGGTCTGTGGCACAAATGTGATAACAGACAGAGGCAGGCCTGCAGGACTCAACAGATCTGCTGCAAAGTCAAGCAAGGAATGCCCTGATCTGCACTAGGCACGCTCTGCCAGGGAAGGGAACACAGGGTTTGCAGAATGCATAAAGTGCTGCCCCAGCCTTACTCCTAAGTGTGCTTTCAGCTGCTCCTCTCTGTTACAGAGTACTTGGGACCTTCTGCCAGCAAAAGCAGTGGCTTGAAGTATGAGGGGCCAGGCCTGAGCATCTCGCTGGTACTTGGAGGTGACTTTGCTACCTGGGAGAGGAATGTGTGTCGGGGTGGTGCCTCATCTCCTCATTGAGCAGCTTGAGCTGGAGGCAACTGAAAGACCAGCTCGCTCCAACCTCCCTGCCAAGAGCTGGGGCTTCATCTGAATTCTGTCTTTTCTGCTCCCCACTGACACTAAAGGGTAAACTGAAAGGGAGTGATTTACCAAAAGCCTGCATAATAAAGGCTTTGCCAGAATTAAAAGCCAAGTTTCTTTGTCTCTAGTTAAGCAATGAGCTATCATACATAATTCAAAGGCTTTTTTCAGAATATTTCACACATTAATTAGTAGTAGTACTATGAATATTCTTCTAATTTTATCACTGATAGTTTTTTGCTGCTTCCTAACTGTAAAAGAACTTCTTTAATCTCTGGAATTTATAAAATACATTACATTACTTCTGCCTTTTCCTTTATTCACTCTTTTAAAAAAACGTATTCTGTTTACCCTAAGTCCGCAAGAAAGTAATTTGCTATGTAGCTGGCAGCTGGTTTGGTGTACCACAGAGTTTCACTGGTTGTATTCCAGCCAGAAACAGTGGCAGAGGACAAAGGAGGGCTGATTACAGTGATATTTCAAAGAACAGTGTGCTGCTTTATTCCTAATTAAAGGTGGAAAGGAAAAGCTATGGATTTCAAGAGTTAAACAGGGAAGAAATCTTAATTTTTCAAAATGTCTTTGCTCACAGCCAGCAGGTTTCAGGGCACGTGTATCCAAACTAATCAAATGGTGGTTTCTGTGTGACAGTCTCTCCACCCCACTCGACACCCCTCAAGGCTGTTTTCAACTAGCTGAAAGTGTTCAGACACAAAGTCTGGAAACCCTGAGCCAGGCATGAATTTTTGTTGGTGAGGAGGTAGAGCAAACCCTAGGGCACATTTCATGTTCCTTTTCATGTACTATCTCAAATCCTCCTCTTCTCCCTGCCCCACCCCCCAGAGCTGTCCCTTCTGAGTAAACACAAAAACAAAACAAAGAGCCCGTCTTTCCTCTCTGGAAAAAAAAAAAAAAATATTAAAAACCACGGCAACTTTGCCTGAACAGCCCCTGTACTTCTGAGTACTCAACTCTGCCAACATCTGTTTCCCCTGTCTGTAGTTAAAATGCAAATGCCATCTTCTTTTCTCTCCCTTCTCCTTTCCCTAGACAACTGTGAGACCTGCTACCCGTTTTCGGGCAAAGCAAAAGAGCTTTTCCTTGTTGGCTCTCTCCAAGAACAGCAGGGAACAAAGCAGTTGTTATTTTTAGATCCCATGGTTCCACTCAGTGCAGGAGGCTCTCTGCCCTGGAAAGATGAAGATTCTCATCTGTAGCTTGAAAAGTATTTATTGCACTGCTGGTTTAACCACTTGTTTGCAGAGTGCTGCACTGAAAAGCTGCTAATGGAAAAAGTCAAAAGCTGTTAGAAATTTCTGCTTGTCCAAGCACTCAAAGCTGAAATGTATATCCAGGCCTTCTCTGTCACATCAGGCTCATCTTTTCTTATTCTTGTAACCCCATTATTTCCAGCCTGACATCTTTCCCCTCTGTGCCCTGGAGCCTTCTCCCATTCCCTAAGCCACACTACAAAAGTTGCCCCAGGTTATATCTTTTTTCTTTTGTGTTATCTCTGCAGGATCCCACATCAGGACTATGCAGCTCTCTGATTCTCACTCCCCCACATGCTCTGTGAGGGTGATTTCCACATCCTAGGCACCATGTGATAAGCAAGGAAGTGACATCCAATGTCACTTCCTAGTAAAGGTGAGCAACAGGAAAACACAAGGTCCCTGGCCAGCTTAGCTCCTTAGAGAGGGCTGAAGAACCCAGAGAGATGCAGACTGAAAGTCTGGAGAGGGGAATGCAGAGCTTAATACCTTTGAGGAGAAGGGGAGGCTGAGAAACACTGTGCTCACCTGTGTGTGTGCCACTCCTGAGCACACACTGGAGCACTAAGGACCTCTCAGGAGTGCTCGGGGGAAATGATGCTCACAACCATCACTGTGGACCTTTCCTCCCTGACAATGTCTTGACATGTCTCAAACAGAAGCAAACAATCAAAATTCCTTGGAGATTTACTAACTGGGGAGAGAGACCCAAATATTGGAAGATATTTTTGCAATAGGCCCTAGAACAAGAAACGTAAAACAAATATTTGACATACACTTGTGAGTAGGGGTTCACTTATGGGCTGAAGGCATGAGCAAAAAACTGAGTTGTTGGACCAAAACCATCATCTCTGCAATGTGGGGCCTCTTCCAAAAGAGCACTGAGCACGTTTAATTCCCTGTGTGGGCAGTTTGTAGTTGAAACCAATTATATTACATATGGGATCATCTATATGACATGAGGTTTGTCAAGCAGTTGGCACTAGAAATCACAGGCACATGAAAATACGTTATTCAAGTAATTAAGATCTGTATTTTCATAAATTTTCACCTTTTTTCAGATATTGTGAAATCTGCTTACATATGCTTCCACCCCAGAAAGTGTTTTACTTTTTAAAGAATCTGACTTTATAGCCCAATATTTTTAATCACTAGTACTTATAACTATGAGCTATAAAGCAATTTACACACATTGGAAAATTATACATAAAAAACCCAAAAAATATATTTTTCTCTAATGATTCTTCTCCCTCTAAGGGAAGTAGTCATCATTAGTAGAAAGTTGATTATTTAAGCAATAAACCCTCAGCTCTCTCCCACAATAGCTAGAAAACAACTCAGTCATCTCTGGTTAATAAATTGATATTTTAACAAACTACTTAATTTTGTAGAGAAAACCTGTATTATTTATATTCTGTTGGACTCCAAGCACAATTAAGTTATTCTTTTATGATATATTTCGCCATTAGCATTTTCAAACACCAATAAAATGGAGACATATAACAAAGGAACTTTTTCTTAATTACTCTTTTAGATATCAAAACATATTTAGCTTGAGTTGAGAGTATATGCTAGGGGCAAGTGTGGCCTGTTCAGAATTGTTTCTGTGTTCAAAAATAATTAGCTGTATTCTTTTGATACTAACCCAGAAATAAGGAGGAACAACATTAAATTAACGAAGCCACACCAGCATGGCGTGAAGTAGAACGCAGCTGCATTTTTAAAGAGATTTTCTCTGAAGTCAAAATTTGAAGGGGAAATAGGAAAAACCAACTGCAACAAAAAACATTAGTAATCTCAGTTCCTGCATGGCATTTCTGTCACATCTAAAACTCAGCCTGATTTGACCAAGAAATGAACACCAGCATTTGGGGATGCTAAATAGCAGCTTTGTCAGGATGGCTAAGGGAGAGGCTCAGAACATCCTTGCTTGACTCGATGTGTTGTCACAGCAATTTGAACTGGTGGCAGTTTTGAAATCTGAACAAAACTTTGTACCTTGACACTACCTGGAAAGTCAACATGCAGTCAGAACAGCTTCATCCAACACTCACAACTGCTCAGATTAAATTGGTTCCCATCCATTACCTTCTATCCTCTGGGTTATCCTCTAACATGATGTTCAAAAACAAGGTCAGTGGTGAGGTGGGGTATTTCTTAAAGGAAGGTGATGCCCAGAACAGCTCTCAAATGGCACCATCGAGACATTGTTAGTGATCTAGCACAGCTAGGCAGGATGCTGGTGCATCCATTAACCTCATGGGCTGCATGCTTGTATGCCTTCAGATCTGTCTCATCCATTTCCTTTCTCCCTTTCCTTCTCTTTTGTGTTTTTGTGTAGCTCCAGGTACTGAAAATAAACATATGCTCAGAAAAAAAAAGAAATACAAGTAAAAAAAACCCCAAACAAACAAACCAACAAAAAGCCCCATGGAATACCCGAAGGCTTTGCTTTTGAGAAAGGACTGAAATATCTACTGAATGTTCACCACATCCTAAAAATTCAAATTTGTCCCTAAATTTTATATAGCATGTTATTCCAAAGTATGAAGCTATGGAGAAAAAATTAACCCAAAGAATAATTTAACCTTAAGGAGTTCACAAGATGACAATTCAACCTCCGTGACAGGCCTGAGAATCTCCTTTCCTTTTTGAGGGAGAATGGAGGAGCAGAAAAGGAAATGGTGCCACGGTTAAATATACCAGACTAGCCACTGTATCCAAGAGAACACATATTATGATTAAATTCAATGTTTGATTCTCCACTGCACAAAGCAGACTCCACAGAAAGAGAAGAAAATGCCATTTCCTACGAGCTGAAACAGCCACTACAATGAAGAACTCCTCTGAAGGTGAGGAGCAGCATCAGCCAGTAATGACAAGATAATTTCCAGTGGCAGAGGGAGGATGCACCTGATGGGAGCTGGGCATGGCTCTCCTGGAATGACATGGAGCTGTTTCCAGAGGAGTGCAGACACAGGACCACACAGACATCCCTTTCAGACTGGGGTTGCATTGACTCCCTGAGAAAAAAGCACAACTTCCTTTTTGTCTTTTGATTTCGAGAATTCTGATTTTGTTCTCTTCTAGACCCTGTTCACTGCAGCCCCTTGGAGTTTTTGACTCTGTGGCACCAGTTCATTTTCTCTCCAGCCTGCTGGGGTTGGAAGAGGCTCACCAGATCTCCCCAGCACACACTTCAGTGATGACATACACAGTTAGATGAGGCTGCACGTTTTGACAACTCCACTGTTTGCAGCCACAGCTTCCCAGCACAGACATGCACAGCTTCATTTTTGTGAGGCAGCTGCAGCTTCTGGGCCCTTAAATCACACTGGGCATTTTTGTTTTGTTTTATCTATCTCTCCCCATGTCTACAAGTACCCACTGACTCTGACATACACTCCTAGCAGCCCAGACCCCTGTTTTCAGTTTTCTATTGAACAGGATGTCAGCAGATGACAACCCACGCTCCACTGATGTCATTTCGTAATTTAATAACATTAAATATGTGTCAGAGTCTGACCTCCATCTCCATTTTAGTAGATACTTTATTATTTTGTTTTCAATCAACGAGTTAGACTGGGGATAATGGGGATATGCTGTGCCATAATTCATGGCAATGGCTTAAGCATATGCTCATAAAACGGCAGCTTGTTGTCTGACACAGTTATGTCAGACTTGCCATGGCTAGCAGAAGCAGATTTAGTACAAACTATCAGCTGCTGAGCTCTACAACCCTCTGCTGTGGTGCTGGATTGCTTTGGCCTGACTGGCTCCCGACACTGTCAGTGAGAGTGGCTGTCCCAGAGAGCTGTCAAATCCGGGCTGTGGCTGTGGGCACAGCTGCTCCACGGCACGGGTGGGCTAATCTGGGGGTAGGGCTGAGCCAAGGGCAGGGACAAGGAACAGGCAGAGGGCTTCTCTATGTTTTCCAAAGGCATTCATTCCCAGGAGAGTCAGAGACAGACAGACACTGAACAAAGGTGGACATCAACTTACAAACAGGGGCGGTCCCAGGGGAGGATACAGTGTTTAACCAACTGGGAGAAACTGGGGGTGGATCACAGGGCAGGGAATGTGGGAATGTGGCCCCTGTTGACGAAGTGAACAAATTACCCTTTGTCCCCTTAAAAAGGAAAGAAACCCAGATGTTTCTCTCCTCAATTTGGTTAAAAGACACCTCACAGGACCTTGGGGGCTTCACCTCAAATTTAAGGATACCCAATTGGACAGAAGCCAAAAGGTCCCGCCTAAGCAATCCCCTAAAAAATTGGGGAACAAAAGAAGTAATCGCTTTTGAAGTGTTTCTTCAAGAGCAAGAGCCTCTTGCCCTGGGCTTGGGTTTTCTCTGCAAAGAGCTTTGTTATTTGGCCTTTTATTAAAACTTTTCTGTTTCCAACCCTGTCTCAGAAGCCATCCTGCTAATTTTATGCCATCTGAGGTAGCTGAGCTATCTTGGATGTGATACCTTTCTCTGAGAGCTTATGAGACCTGGCTGGAAGAGTTCAAGTATCAGGGGAATACAATATTTAAACCAACAGGGGAGTACAGGGGAGAACAACTTAAACCAATGGAGCCTTGAAGGATACAGAATTGATAGGGAAGATTCTAGAGAAAGGGGCAGGCATAGGAAGGGATTGACATTCAACAGGGAGCAAAAGGGCAGGTCCTTGGGGAGATGGACAACTAGGGCAAAACTAACAATACAGGGGGAAAGGAACAATCCATTGATAATAAAATATGCTATAACAATCCAAAATAGGGGCTGGTTATAAAACTGACTACTAGGACCGAATTACAATCAAAAACATGCACCACAACAATCTTCTAATACAACTACTCTAAGAGACATAGTCAAATACTAGCTGATGATAAATAAGCTGATGGGATTTGCTCCCCCATGTCTGTGTGAATAAATCTGTATTATTTTGTCCAGTATACCAGAGTTCCCCTGTCTCTGACAGTCTCCGACTTGGCAAATTCATCCCTTTATTTTTTTTACTGGGCTATATGACAAAACTTAATCTTTTCTGAAGGTGACTCTTTAGGGGAGGCCAGTACAAAATTTATACGGTCCCTGCAAAAGTTCCCACTCATTTACTGACCTCCCTGCCCACTTTATAGAGACACTTGCTTGTAACACCTTTAGAACAAGCACTCTTGTGCCAGCACAGAGCTTCCTCTGGAGCAGGTTAAAGGGGCTATAAATGCTCCTTATAAGGGCCAGCTGCCCATAGCTACTGTAGACTTAATTGCTACTAAAAAGCAGGGTTACCTTCCTCTTATTTTATGGATTCTTGTGGGTCCTTTCCAACTCAGGATATTCTGTGATTCTGTGACCCTGTGAAATCCCCTGAAGCATCCTGGAAGACATTTCACCTTACAGATTCAAGCTGGGAAGGCCCCATACCTGCTTCCTACTGAGTTCAAGAGGAAAAATTTGCTGTGTAAATTCTTGGGACAGAGGTGAGGGGCAGCCTCAGACTCTACACTGCAGCAACTGAAGTAAGCAGAGGAAAGATTGCCCTCTCAGAGATACAGATACTCAGGACTGGTAAGGTAGACTTTAAGACATATATTCATTAGTTCATTTGTAGTGGATCTCCTTGCAATTATCTCATCTCTTCTATGTGGAAAAAAACCTGACATTTACTGTCACCAGTGTCCTTCCCTTGCCAGCCCTGTGACCTACAGTGACCCCTGCTGTAGCTTAACCCCAGCAATAATCAATAATTATTTACCTATGATACAGAAACCACAAGCACTTAACTGCCTTTGATTCTCCACACCACGTTTTTAGAAGTCTGTGAAAAAAACTCTTTAGTCTCGAAAGATAAAGAGCAGAGGGATGTGACAGTTTGGGAAGCTGGCAGCAGCATGTGGGAGCTGGTGGAGCCACCCACCGTGACAGAGCTGCTGGATCGTGCTGGGTCTCACATTCCAGCAGCAGTGGCAGATACTGTTGCAGATGCTGCCATGCTGATGTTGTGCCCATAATCTGCTCTCATTTCATGTCTTATTTCCTTTGAGTTAGCAGTGGAGTGGTGTGTGAGATGCCATCCTTCAGGAGTCTTTCTGCAGTCTCCAAGGACTCCTCCTCAGCTGAGTACTTCAGAGGCTGTAAATACAGCTGTTAATGTCCCCGATAAATAACAGAAGGACAAGCAACAGAGAAGAATTTGCACTGCTGTGCCAGTTTCATTACTTAGGAAAATTGTCCTTTTACTCTTCAGAACACAGAATAGAGATTTGCATCCTAAACGCTGCAGGTTTAATTTGTAGCCTCCCTTCCTGCCCTGACTCTGACCTGGAGCTACAAAACCACTAACAAACAAAAAATTTGGAAAAAGCAGTGCTGCTTTTTTTACCTTTCATTTTCTGTCTACTACTTTGTGTATGAAGAAATATGTTATGAATATACACTTTTTTATCATCAGCCTTGCTTGAGATCCTGTATTAAATGGTTCACACACAAAAGTAAAGATCTTTAGATGCATTTCTGTCCTTATGTCAGCCCTATATCTACAAGAACATTCTCCAATATCTTATTTTCCTTCAACTTCTTTTGTAACTTCAGTTTCCTTTCTCTCCATTAGCACTCTTTGCTTTTAAAGCTGCAGAAGCATTCTTGTGATTGTATCCATTTGAAAAACATCAACTTATATTTTCAGAATCAGTTAATGAAGAACCCCTCTCTTCTGATCTGACAACACCTTTATTACATGTACTCTGTAGCTAAAAACCTGTTTATTTGTATGGCAAAAAGAAATTATACTGGCACCAGAGCTGCAAGATTTTTTTTTTACTGTAGCAATTGAGGAGCTCTTTGAGACAATAATTCTCCAGTCTTTAACAATAGTGTTGCAAGCCTGTCTGTGTGTTTATTATTCTACTCTGAAAAAAATCAGTGAGAAATGGTTTCTTCTTTCCAACAAGATATTGGAAGAGAAAAATAAGGGTTTTTTTGGACAATATTTTTAAAAAATACTTGTTTTTATTGTGTCCGTTATAATTAAATTTTACTTCTTTGAGGATAACATAAACTGTGATACACCATAAACCCAGAGCCCCAAATTAAATTCTACCAGGGTTTCTTTAATATAATACCACACAAATCAAGTAACTGGCAGCACAATTGTTTTCCTACCATACTTGGAAGGTTTTGTAGAACAGAATATATTTAAGTTCTACTTCTTAAATATAATTTGCACTAATGACTAGATCACCCAGTGTGAATTACCAAAGGCTGCAAATTAACAAAGATGAGAAGATATCCAATTATTTTTAAAGGGCTAATGGATTCTAAAATGCACTGGTTCTGTACTTTAGAGATGATGTGTTGTTTTAATCATTCAAAATAACACTGTAGAGGCAGATTACATCTCAGCATATCTGTACAGGTAAGGATCACCCCCAGAGCCATGGCTGTGCTGCTGATCCTGGCACAGGGAGGATGGGACAGGGAGGGGCCTCTGGAGTGTCACCTGCCACAGTAACTAAGGCAGAAAAAGGCATTTCCATTTCATGACAAGGACAGTGAAAAGGGACTCAAAGCTGCTGCTTAGGAAGTGCCCGTGCTGGAGACAAAGAAACCTCTGTTTCCAGAGCTGTCATTCACTCCTTGTGCTGTTGCTGAGATTCCTGTCGTACCAGACACTCTCTGTGTAGGGAAAGTGTACTAATACTCCACAATGCACTCCCAGCAGTCTCAGCAACACCTCCAAGACACCAGCTCATCTTCTCTGCAACCACCAAAATGTGATTTTCTGCCAGATATGACTCCAATAACTCACAGATAAACACCAAATCCTAGCCCTTTGCTGCCATTGACTCACCAGGGTTGTCCCACAAGCACCACTGCAAACAATATTTACTTAAACATGGAATGACAGAGCTGGGTGGAAATGGCAAAGATACACATCTGAGTTGACATGAATGAATCTTTGAAGTCATATTTATTAAAAATTAATGCTTGGAAAGGACAAATGCAACACTCCCCCTAAAGTCTCCTTGCTCAGACTGCAGCAACTGTTCAGACCATGCTCAAGGTTTGCTGGTGCTGGTGTGCTCGAGCTCCTTCAGCACTCACTTCCAACTTGGCCACTGCTGTTGCCAGCCCTCCTCATTTTCAACAAAGTCAGACACCAACACCTTTAATGCATCTCCAGCCGTGTTGGAGTGCGTTCCTAAAACTACTCCGGTTTCTCAAATTGCTCCCATTAAGGTAAAAACTGCCATTTTTTTTTTATTCCTTTGGCAAGCACTCCATCTTATTGGGAGAACAACTCTTTTTACTAGCAGAGGAAAAAAGCCTGATATTCCTGGGCACCAGCAGCTCGGGTCTCTTTCAGATCACACACGTCTGTTAGCAGCAGTTCAGAAGTGGCAATTGTCCCCTTACAAGCTGAGCCCCAAGCTGAAACCTCTCCAGGAAGGTGTGTGCTGGGCTCCCACTCTCAGCCATGCAGGACAATAGTACCTGAGACTTGTAAAACCTCACAGAACACTGTATAAAGCCATGGCTTTGGCACAAACAAGGAATTGCAATTTGCCTACAGGTTTTAGAAATCATGCTTTCTTTCTTTCATCATTTCACTGGAAGTGCTGCAACCTGTTCAGCCCAAGAGTTGGTTTGCATATTTGCATTTTTACTTAAACTACTTTTTGCTGGACAAGTCTCTTGGGCTGTCAGCAAAACCCACAAACAGGGTTTTGAAGATTGAAGATTTTCCCACAGTTCAATTGAAGATACCTGGAAAACACATCATAGCTGATCTAGATACTGTTTTGATGAAATAAAAGACTAGTGCAGGCTTCTCAACAAGTCATTCCTCCAGTGTGAAGAAATTAACTAAATTATTTTTTCTTGTATTTTTTTACAACTGAGATTTATAATTTTCCCAATTCTTTTTTTATCCTAAAGAGACAATGCTTATGCAAAACAGCTGGCAGACACTCAGCCCCCAAACCTGGAAACCAATTTAGATCATGTTTGAAAGAAAAGCAGAACTCTCAAGCATTTCACTGTTGTGTAAGATGGTGTTTGGCTGGAGGAGAGGGCCCAAGGCAGGGAGAACTTGGCTGCTGCCCACAGGCAGGGCTCTGCTGCCCACAGGCTGCTTGGTAGCACCCAGTGAGCCAGACTGAACCTGCAGGCCAGCAAGGGCACAGACTTGCTGTTTTCAGTGGGGACCTTGGACTACATCAAGGGGCAAGAAGGAATCCTTCCTCAGTCTGATGAAAACCCTCATGCCCTGTCACTTCAATCCTACAGGTTCTTCATCTCAGTCCATCCCTGCTCTGGGCTGGCTGCTGTTCCTGCACTGGGACCTCTGTGAGGATGCTACCCCTCTACTCAGCCTTTATGTTCTGGTAATTAATTTTGGGCTTCAGCTTTTGCAGCTTTCTTTCAACATGTCCATGCCAATCATCCTTAACCTTGTGTCTTATTTAGACTTGGTTCATTTTTACCTTGTTTATTCTTCTGCATCATTGTCCAGTTTTTTCTAAACTCCTGATGGAGCCATAGTACTTCTTACTATTGTTCAGTTTCTCTTTCCCTTTCGTCAGGGAAGCCACTGATTTTTTTCCAGCCCAATCCCTCAGAACAACTTCTGGGATTTTTTTGTTTGGTTTGGTTTAGCATTTTGTACACTTCAATCCCCAAAATGACCTCAGAAACACAAGTTATTAACCATTTCCTAATATTTTCTTTGTGAGAACTTTTACATCTAGTCCTGCTCTTCCTTCCTTCCCTACTCATCTTGTAATCCCTGTCACCCAAATGATTCCTCACCACTGAAACTAATCAAACAGCGATTTCCTGCTGATGAGAGGGAACCCTGAATGAGTTACTGCTGTGGAATCCCATCTCCTGACATGCAGAGCTGTCTTTGACACAATACAAGATCATGGTAAGCCATCAGTAACCTGTCATATTCTATTTCTAACTGCTACCCTGTTAATTAACCTCATTATCTGGGGTTAATTAACCCTGGAATCCCATTAGCATCCTATTCTACTTCTGGGAAGCTTCTATCAGCTGCTCAGAAACCCCCAGCCTGATCTCCCCCAAGGCAGTGTCACCTCAGCAGCATCACTTAGCCAAAGAGTTGAGTTAAAGCCACGTGTCACAAGCTTTTCACCACAGCTATGGCTTCCTGGCCCCGTTGGGCTTCTCCCTGGGGGCTCCCCTAATGGGGGAAGCCCTCCTGGAGCAGTTCTGTGTCAGGAACGAGAGACACATTGGACTTTTTCGGTCTTCAGCTTCTGTTTATTGTTATCTTATCAAAGCTTCAGCAGCCGTCTGCACCAGACCTTGCATGCAGGAAAACAGCACAAAAATGGCCCCAGATGTACAGTTTCAAGGTCTTTTAAGGCTGAACTAAAACTAAACTACCCAATTATGAAATGACACCTAGATTATTGTCCCTTTTTACCCAATAACTGATCCCTCAAGGCCTGCAATGTGGACTTTTCTGTCCAATTACAAGATACCACCCAAACCCATGAAGAAGAAGGAAGAAAAAGGAACTCGAGACAACGCCCTATACCCTCCATCTTGTTTCATATCCATTACTATATTCTAAACACCTAAACTCAGTTTTCCACCCTGTGATATTACACACTTCTAACCAACTACACACCCGTAATCCCAGTGCTATTAATCAGTTTTGGAAGTCTTCTCCACAGCCTCATGTCAAATGCAGTGCTCTCTTGTGAGTCTGTGCCTTTCAGCACAGAAAGTCTAAAATTCTCAGCATCCAGGATTCCAACACACAGCCGCTTGTACAAGGTTGTGGCTCTGCTTGGGAAGGCCAGAGGAGAGATGTAAAAGCTTTTCTTCAAGAGTAGGGTGTAACTGTCTGGCAGCTGGGGGGATGGATGGAGGATGGCAGCAAAATAAGGAATAGGGAACCAATAAGGGAGAGCAAAGTAATCTGTTCTTTCCAATGATCTGTTTATGCTGGGGAGTGTTAGGGTGCATCCCTTCCTTACACCCACCTGCTTCCCCCACACTTCTCCCCATTTCCCTTTCAGCAACCCAAACTCCTGCATTTCTGGAGACAAAGCCAGCCTGAAGAATTTCAAAGCTTAGGAAGCACACAGACCAAAATATACAGTAGGTGCATTTTTATAGAAATTAAAAGTGATGTGTCATATCACAATCCCATTTCTGCAATCCTGTTCTTTAATGAGTACAAAATTGTTCTCTATTTTCATTTAACAGCAATTTTGTTGTCTTCCCTTTTATGATATGGACAACAATTTAATAACATAATTGTATATGAGAAGTACTTTTTGAAAATAATTGTAGGAAGCTTAAAATTTCATTGGAAATGTTATTTTAAATTGATCTCAGTTGTGTTTTTAAAAAGTCCTGTAGAGAATGCTGATTGAAATTTATACGTGCAACTTATCTGAAAAATCTTAGCAAGAAAGGCAGATTGGGCATTAAAACACAGCAATGCTGATACTTGAGAGTGAGCTGACACTCAGGGGGATTTTGAACAAAGTGAAATGGAAATATTTCCATAAACCATGCCCCCAGCCTAACTCAATTTATGATACTGACATTTTTTATTGTTTGTTTGCATTTAAAATGCTAAGAAATTAAATATTTCCATATTTTTTTGCAATTTTTAGGAATTTCTTTTTCTTGCATTCTTAAAGCCAAATGTAATCCTTTAAAATTTGAAGGACAATCTGAAATAGTGGCAGTTTTTGTCAGGAAATCTAATTGCCCTCACAACGCTGATCCTGCCACCCTGCCTCTGCCCATTTTCTCGTGCTCTTTATGCTGTGTGTTCTTTGGGGCAGGGACCTGAGGGATCATTCCCCTCTATCCCACTAAGCCAGAACACAAACCTTCCCAACCTTCTGAGGTCCCCATGGCAGCAGCAGCTGTTTGGCACAGATTTGGTGCAGTGCCATGAATGGGAGCTGTGATTTGACTTCACCTGGCACTGGGGCAGCCCCTGCATGAGGCCAGATCCCAGCAACAGCAGCTTAGGGCTGTAAGACATGTAATCCTGTGCTGTTTCACTATAATTAATGAGCACAGCTCAGAGACAATGTAGCAGAAGATTAACTAAATCTGTTGTGGATCTATCATGCTATTAGAGAATTATGCCTGTTAGCACATTCATACAGAAATTTCTGCAGCCATAACAAAATTACAGGCTATTGTTGGGAGAAAAATTATTACCTGCAATAGATTCAGAAAGAAAGCAAAGAATAATGAGGTTTCTAAGTTTACTTCTTATAACCTTTCTAAAAGACTACAGAAATGAATGTCTGTGTTGCAAATATTATGACATGTTTAACGATAATTGTATTAGAGCTCTGTCTCAGCGTGTGAAAAAGTTGTTAGTGTCACTGCACAGGAGTGTTCCCTTCATTCAGAATTCTTAGCTCAGTTACACGGGGGTAATGCAAAGCTTTTGCACTGGACACTGCTACTTCATTGCTTTATGAAGAACAACAAAATTGTGATATACTTGAAATTCCATTTTAGTGCAATCCAAATTTAGCAGTGACCAGCTGATAACCCTTTTTGACTGAATTTATCTCTGTGTGTGTGTCTTGTCCATGATTAGCCTGTGTTGTTAGTCCTAGAGCATGTTCTAAGATGATACAAGGAAAAAATAAAAGCAGATCTAATGATGTTCTGAAAACATCCAGATGTAAGATTTCATTTATTTTACTAAAAAAACCCTAAAAACAGATTGTTGGTTGAATGATCAAAAGTTAATTATTCTCTATAGTATTTAAGAATGAATTACTGGTTCTACCAAATACCTTCACCTAATTCTCATGAAAAGGTTTTATGATGTCACCTCCTACCTACAAAAACCGCTCTGTGCTATTAAGAACATGATTTTATCAGAGTTATACAGTAAAACAAAAACATACTCCTACAAATATTAGTTTTAATATTATTAATAAAAAGTCTTCTACAATTATTTTTGTCCCCCATGCCTTGGGTGACAATTTCTTCCCAGAAGACTGACAGACCCAAAACTGAACCACTCTTGAGAGATGCTCCCATAGTCAAAGATTAAAATCTATTCAGAAATGCAACGTGGGCAGTTTTCTGTTCAACAATAGTTTCTTCCTAATTTTAATGCCATTTTTTCTGCCCTGGAAGAGTCTGTGTGTATGTCTTTACAGGAGAGACAGAAGGTTTTCACATACAGAGACCAAAGAGAACTAGTTAGCATTTTTTCCCTGATTTTATGACTAGATTAAGTTTAATGTTTTGGTTTTATTCTAGTAGCATAGACCACTCCATTGCCTTTTGTGGAGCTACCAGGGTATGAAATCACACATGATCTCAATGAAATACCCTCACATATTTATTAAAGGACTGTTTTCACTGATAATTCAACACCAGCATCTACACACACAAAGAGGCTTATTGTCAAACACTTATCCATTGTTTCTTATCCACAAATAACATTTTCAGCACTGCAGCCATGCAGCATTCATTACTTGCTGAAGAAAAGTTGTATGCATTTAGTAAAGCTAAATACATATGAGGCACACACCCTGTGAGCACAGGAATGGCTCTCCCACATCACATCTCCAGATTGTGCACTTAACCTTGAAGTGACAACACTTTCTGGATCAGTGGGCTCGGTGTCTGGTAGCAGGTTAGGTCTGGGCTGCTGGGATGCCCTTGCCAGCTGCTGCTGAGCAGCTCCCTTCTGCTCCTGCCAACAGCTGAGCCGGTGTGGTGCCACACAAACCTGTCTGGAATGCAGCAGGGCAGAGCCCACAGGTGTCCAGATGGAGAGAAGGTACCTGTAGCTGCAGTGAAGTCTCCCAGGGGATGATTTGCTAAAGCCTCCCAAAGGAATTTCTCTGCCACGAGGAAAGTGTTTCCTCTAACAAGTACAGTCTGCACCTCATCATTAGCTGATCAGCAGCCAGCACTACCCAGCATTTTAAAGCCTGGCACTGCAGGCATTTCCTGCAGCTCTTCCTGTGCTGGGTCCAAACATCACTGAAGTTAATGTTAACCACCTCTGTTCCTCACAGACCCACAGTTACAGGAGCAGCCTCAAGGAGGTTGTTGTTTTTATTCTGAGTGGAACAGAGCCATATCAGAGATCCAGGAGGTGATCCGTGAGGGGAGCAGTGCTGCCTAATAAATAGATCAGTAAATGCTGAGGTAATTTACCTCCTTCTGCTACACATGTTGAACCCAAGTTTAACCAGAAAGTGCAATATCCTCTATTATATAATTAATACCCAGGATTTTATATCATTACTACCCAGGGTTTTGCAGTCTGGATCCTTGGATCTCATTGGATCCTTGCCCTGACTTACACAGCATCTTCTTTCCCAGTGGGTGCCTGGGGATTTCTTGGTGCAAAGGGCAACTCTTTGCAATTTTACAGTGGACTTCTGGTCACAAACAGTGTTCTTGAACAACTGCTCTTCAGAGAGACACGTACACAATTCCCTTTAGCATACCAAGGAAAAGACAGAAAGACTATACTACACTAATTTTTTCTTTGCAGTTCCAACAGACTGGGGGAATGTGATTATTTTTGTCCCCCATGCCTTGGGGGAGCACTACTGGTCTTCACACTACCATGAAAAAAAAAAAAAGTCATCAAAGGTAAATTTCTCAGTCATCTGCCAATAAAACCACATGTTGTGAGGAGTACAACCAATGGCCTAACTGTGATTTCATTCATCATATGGGCCTAGAAACACCCAGCTTTGTCTCATTGTTCTTTCACCCATGGTTCTCACAAGGCTACAAAGTTTTGTGCTGTGACAAAATTTACCCCGGTTTGAAGCAATGCAGACAATACCAGAAGGGAAAATTTTCCTGCTCGCTATTGCAGCCAAGAGGCCCAAATCCTGAACTTTTAAGGGATCCAACAAATTCTTCACTACTGCAGCTTGGAGCAGACTAGATATTAATAAAGGAAACAATACCTAAAAGTTTATCCTCTGTGGCTTAGTCAATCCCAAAAAACCTCATCAGACCTCGAGAGTCTGAGTTCATGTTCATTCGTTAAGTGTAAATATCAGGCCAGAAATGTAGAGAAATATGCAGATACCAACAAAGGCTAGGAACAGCACATTCTTTGAAATGTCAAAGTTCTTACAGATTAATTATGCAACTATGGAAAACAGGAAAGCTTTGTTTGCTTGATCCTAAGAATAGCTGCTTAAATGACTGAAATAAAGAAGTAGACAGAAGTGGTTACAGGTTATTTTTCTGCACCTCAAAACCTTCAGTAAAAAAGGAATTTAAAAACATCTGATCTTCTTCAATAGCTTTCTCTGAAGTAAAAAAAAAAAAAATTCATAGGGTAGGGGAACCTAAACCCTAATCTGAACCCAGATCAAGGAAATTTTCCTGCTGTAAACATCTGTGAAAGTTGGGTGAGCATTAGGCAAGCCCAGGAACCTGTGTGGTTTCATTAATTGACCGTGTTGCATTATTACACAGATTCCATCAGGATTTTAATTCTTGTTTGCTTGGTTTGTCAGGGGTTATGTTTGCATACTGGGTTACTTGTTGAGAAAGGCAGAGTCACTTCCATTCACTGTAGGATAGGCATTAGTAAATGAGAATACATGGAACAATATTGGGTGGCTCTTGTGCACATGACAAGAGCAAATGTCTGCCCTGCATTGCATTCTCCCAACCCTCCTGATTCCGAGAGCAAGAGCAGGCTGGTGTCACCCTGGCACTCTGCCATATAGTCACCAGGCTTATCATCACTTATATTGAACATAAATACCATCCTTAACACAGAGATTAGCCCTTATGCACAACCAATTTTCGCTTTAAGAAAGTAAGAGCTGCTGCTTCAGGACCAGGGATTAGCTGGGGCTGATCTCTTCTCTCCTTGCAGTTAACCTGCTCCTGGCATAAATTCAGACATGCAACTGCTGCCTGTTTACAGTGGCAGACAGCCTCAGGGAGTGGAGTGTGGAATATTCCACATTCTGATGCGGGATGCACCCAGAGCACATTTTACTTGGGACTCAAATCATATCTCACTTTCAGGAGCTCTGAAATTCAACCCATTCCAACTGGATAGGTGCAAAGGAATACAATGCACATGCCCAGGCCACCATCCTTTCCCAGTTCCAGCCTATTAGATCAGTTCCTAGCAGCTGGCTCAAAAGGAAGCTGACATTTGATAGTTAGATTTTCAGGTTAGTATGAGATAGGCAAGATGGACAAAAGGCTTTGAACTTTTGATCAGCAGTGGAAACATGGTACTGAATTAGCACTAAATACTGATGGTCTTAGAGGAAAAGGTGGTGGCAGACTGTTCTGGTCCAAGGGAGAATTCCAAGCTTAGGAGAAGGCCTTGAAAATGAGGTGAGAAGGATGAATAATATGCAAGGATTGGACAGAAAAGCATATTGCTTAGAAAGCCAAAATGAAAGGCAAGAGACAAACGAGCAAAGGTGTTCCGTTTTTGAGGAGAGCACCTATTCTTATATGTGTTTTTTAAGCATCAGTTTTGCAGGCATTTCACCTGCAGAAGGAGTATTTTAACAGCAAATTGTTGAAACAGCAAGCTGGACAGCAGTGCAAGTATTTAAAGATTACATCATTTAGGCAGCAACTAAAGTGGATTACATAATCTCTGTTGTAGATTTCAGGGGATCCTGGTAAGCATCAAAGAAGTCACAAAGAGGAAAGATGATAGTTTTCCAGATGCTGGAAGCACACAGTTTGGCTGAAAAGGAAAGAGACAAATTCTGCCTTCTATCACACTGATTTATACCTGGAGCAACTCAGCTGGTCAGTTTTCTCAATTGAACAAGGGATATGAGACCAGAAAACTGTGCAGCTAGTATTTAATGGACAGCTGACTTTCTGGAAATTGGATCTCCAGCAATGGAAACACTTAAGGGAAAGTACTTAAAACAAATTTGTTACAGAGAACAGTAGCTGCATGAAGATGATAGATCCCCAAACACACTCAAAACCTGTCTGAAACCTAAGGCTCAGCTCACAGTCTCTGGGGACAGTGCTCTGTGCAATGGTGAAAGAGGCTCCAGTTACACACAGGCCCATCAGTACAATCACTTGTTCTCAGTGCAAGGAAAAGAAAAATACAAAAGTATAATGCAAGACAGCAGTATGTCAGAACAACAGCATTGCATGCTCAGCAGCTGAGTTGGAAGCAACCAATGTATTCAACACTTGCTGTTTTTCTTGCTACTCTTGCACTTATTCACATGCCAGGAATTTCTGAAAAGTCAACATTTCAGCATACTAACTCAGGAAGAAGCAGGAGCTCCACCACACAGACAAAAAGTGATGGCAGTGATCCTGGAAGCAAGCCCTGTCTCATGTGCAGGCTCCATTGGCAGTGCTGCAAAGGAGTGACAGATGCAGGATGTGGCACCCCACAGCACCTAAAATGAGCTTGGGAATGGCTCATAGTGGGCTGACCTGGAGCTCTGCTCTGTCTGTCTGTCCTGAGGCAAATGACACCTCCTGCCTCCACAGCCAGCTATTATTTAAAATATTACACATCTTGGCAGGACATTAATTCACAGCTTTTTGCAGTAATGACAAAGAAACTTTCATCATTATGAAAGATGAATTATATATACATATACATGTCATTATTTTCCTGTTTGAGGACTTGATATTTGGCAGAAGGAAAAAAATGAAAAAAAAAAAAAGCCCAAGGAAATAGAAACCCCCCAAAATTCCCTACATCAGCTGAACACTGTGAACATACCACATTGATTAGTACCTTTGCAGTGAATTTAATGCAAAGTGGAGAAAACAGACTGCCCAGAGACCACAGGGCAAGAAGAATATAACTCCTTTGGTACTTGGTATCTCCTCATCATCTGTGCTGAATGAATTACATAGGCAAAAGCAGCAGGGAAATTGTCTTATTTCATGGTCTACTTAAATCTTCTAACAGGCACATTTTCTGAAATCTGAACAAAATGCTTAGATCTACCAAACATCTGAGTGTGTTTTTGCTCTAAATGGCAGCTGTGGTGTTATGCAAATGTAGCACTACATGTAATTAATATATATTGTGATAAAGCTGCCAGTTATTAATAAAGTCCTAAATAGAATCAGAAAACTCTTTTTAGTATGCTGTGATTTTTTGTATATGATCAGGCCTTGCAAGTATATTCTTAGCTGAAACTATAAATAGCATTTAATAAATGGGACAGGAAGCATTGTCTTAGCCTGTGTTCTATTCTTTGGCTGTCATGTCCTTCCTTTTAATGTCTTTCCCCAACTTTGGGGTTTTCACATTAGTTCTAGAACAATCAGCATTGACACAGGGGAAATATTATCTCCCTCCTGCTTCATACTTAGAAAACAAATGAAGGTCATTTTTCTGCAGGACCAAACCTCGGTGACCCCCTTTATCACTCATATTGCACATTTTGCATTACAAGTGCTTCCTGTTTTCCCAAAGAATATTACAGCAACAGAAGCATTTCTCCTGCGTGTACTGCTTCCAGTGAATCCAGATTAATGGTGAAGGCAGGGATTTCTGCTGCTGCACTGAGGGGACAGACCAAGCCAGGCACAGGATGCCTTACTGCTCATTACACTGCATGCAAATCCAGTCTCCTCCTCAAAGCAGCAGTGCATAGGTGTCCTCAGACTGGCCTACCCCATTTCTGAGGATTTTCCCCTTCCTTTTATCTGGCTTTTTCTGTTTTACCCTTCCTTTCCTTCACTTCATATTTCCCTATTTTTCTCTATGTCCCTCTATTTTTCACTCTAGAAAAACCAGACATTCCTCCCACAAGCATCCTTCTATTAACTGCCTGTCATATAAACCCTTAATTGCCTAATGTTGGCCACGAGTCTGCAATAAGGAGAATCTCTCTAGAGCCCAGGGAAGCTCATTGATGCCAACTAGCACAAAATGTCACCTTTTTTGTTTTCCATCAAAACCTTTCCCGGTTCTATCAGGAAGAAAACTCAGATTTCAAACAAACCATCCACAATTATTACAGCAGATTTGTTTAAATCCCACTTGTAAATGCCACTGATTCATTGATAATAGGCATCCCATTTTGTTGTTGTTATTGTTTCAGACAGACATACTGTGAACTTTATGCTGAATGAAGGAAAGTGGAAGAATTAAGAAAGCCTGAGACAATAGTGAAAATAATATAAACAGCCAAAGTTTTCTTTTTGTAACAGAATGTATGTATTTGTTGTGACATGCTGCATCAGGGATCATTTTGCAATTAGAGATTTCCATTTAAATCAAGAAGCATTTGTTAAATAAAAAGGTAGAACTACAGACAACTAAATGAACTCCCACGTATATTGAGCTCTACCACTGCATCTCAGTTAATGATGGTGAAATGTGTAAGCTCTCTTAATTAGCACAGCCAAAGTGAACTGAATTTTATTTCACATTGACTTTCTTTGGGCCTCCCTTTCTCTGCAGTTCTTTTTATCAAAGCTCTGCAGTATACTAGCAGTCAAGTCTGTTCCACAGAGAATGTAACGTGATTATTCATTTGCAAGCTTTTTCAAAATAGATAATAGTAATGGATGAAATCTAAATATGCATCAGACCTATTAACACCTGCATTTATCAGTTTGGCTCTGTGGGCAGCAGCAGACTCCACTGGTCCATGGCTAAACAGCACACTACATTGCCACACCATTTGCTTCTCCAGCTGTTCAGTGAGCCCATGCTAACCAAACTCAGTGCTAAAAGACCAGCGCTGTTATTAAATATTGCTTTATTTACTGTACAAAATCCCAAGCTCCTTCTCACAGGCCATCATACACCTGATGCACACAGGCCATGATACACCTGGTGCACCTTTCCAACCTTCCTCACAGCTCCCAGAGCAGAAAAATCACAGAAAACCGGGAGAATGCTTATTGAAAAACAAAGCAGCTGATGTCTGTTCACCTTTCCACACAAACCTCTGCTTTAATTAAAATGTACTTACGGTTGAAGGTCTCAGCCTCACTCAGCATATCCCTGATATCCCCAATTCATCCAGCGCCTCCAGACAGACACAAACTCCAACAGAGTGAAGAAAACTGTTCTCCAGCTTCTGGAAGAGTATGCCATATTTTTGCCATCTAAAAAAAAAACCCAGACATTTTTTTCAGAGACAACAAGAGGGAAACTGTTGGAGGTCAGGCTATTCCCAACTCTTGGAGCTGCCTAAGGAATGGGGAGGTAAGGAGAGCACATGTTGGTGTCTCTGCTCCCCAAAGCCTTGTGGGTTTGTTTCTCAGGATGATGCTCATGGAAGGCAGAACATTTGCTAGCAAATATCCCAGTCCCAGGGAATAGCAGGCAGCATGACACACACACGTCACAGTGGTGTGGTGACACCCTCTCACTGAACACATCAGTGTCATACTCTCAGAGTGAAAATAAACCCATCAGGGCTTACCTCCACTGTTGCCATGTTATAGTCACTATATTATGGCATCACACAATGCATATTTATGTTTGTAACAGGCTTCCTCTGAATAAACAAGAACATTTCCTATTACGCACCTTGTGGATCAGAGTGCTGAATTTCCTTTTGCAGCACCTCACATACCAGATTCCTGGGGGGACGACGGTGGAGGCACAACCGACACCAAAGAAGGCTTCAGGCATCTACAGCCCTTCATTGTTCTTTAGCCCAGCCTTTTACACCCCTGATTGTTCATGCACTGCACCTGTGTGCCCTCTGTTCCCTTTGGTGGTTGGTCAGTCCCCCTGGGCACTCCATGGCTCATTGCTGTCAATGCTGCTCACCTGCTCCTCACAGCTGCACCCACTGGGGATGAGGCTGGGCCCCAGCCCCACTCCAATCACCACAAACTGTGTGCCTACAACAGATTCCAAACACTCTTGGCCTCTGTGCCTGTGTTAAGCTGTGCTTGTTTGCCTCTAGGGTTCCTCACTAGGCTTGGGAACTCTGTATTTTCCTACAACGCTCCTCTGGAAGTTATACTGTGAGAGCACTCAGTCAAATGGCAACGACCCCTTGCACAGGTTTTAGGTTTGAGACTGGCTGTTGGAGGAATTCATTATCCTTCAGGACTTTGCCCAGCAGCCCCACTGCAGTGCCTGCCATGTACAGTAATCTCCACATCCTCTGGTGTGCCCTTGCACACAATGAGCCCTGAAAACTTTGGGTTTAGTCCCTCTCTACCCCATTCTCAGTCCTGTTTCTTGGGGATTGAAGAGGGGAGAGGATCTGACATTCCCTGTGGCTTTTTGCCTTTTGAACAGTTCAGCCAGCCAGCAACCAGCAGTCTACAGATGAGACTGAGGCTACTGCAGAACATCCAGCTGGCCCTTTATTTCAAAGTCCCTAAAATATGGGCTGCATTTCAAATTGTTTGTGATCTGTCATCAGCAAGATCTTCCTCTCCATGCACCTCCAGCCCTTTCCCTCTCCTTAGGCAGCTGGTGTGGAAGCTCCCAGCCCAAACAGGAACCACAGTCACTGCTGCAAGATCAAGCAAGCAATACAGCTCTGTGCAGAAAGCAGTTCCACTGCACAAATTCATATTTTACATCATATCAGGAGAACAAAAAAAGAGAGAAAAAAGGAAATGGAGAGGACTGCAGTTAGAGCCATTAATGTTTCATGAAACCTCTCACATCCTTGCTACAACTGACAGGATAAAAAAGATACAGTCATTAAAATTCAGATAACAGGATACTGCCTCAGTGTTCTTTATATTAAAATTCTGGGCTGAATTATTGCTTTGCAGACATATGTGTCTCTCTATTCTCTTGCATCAGTGTCTCAGGAAAGACCTAATACTTCAGCATCAGCCTGTATTGCTCATGTAGTGCTGTTTGTTGCCTTATGGGGAAAGGTTTTTGTCATATTACAGGAAGGTGTCTGTGGAGCCAGATGTACATGTACATTTCAAGGTCATTTTTTTCCCTTTTGTTAACAAGAAATGTTAACAAATGTAAACACCAAAGTTGGAGAAAAAGACTGAAATACTCATAGGTAAAGTTTCCCTCTACATCTGCAAGTTCTGGGAGATGTTTTGCAAAGGAGAAATTTAAGAACTGCAATTGGGACCCACATTTCCACTGTGCTATTCTGCACAGAACAGTGTTTCCAAGGTGACAAAGAGGCAATGTAAATAAAAATCAGAATTTCTGAGCAGAACTCGAAACTTTTGAAGCTTTAATTTAATTTAGCTTTTATGAAAATATAAAAGTTTGATTTGGGTTTGTTTTTACACTATTCCCTTATGAAGTCTAGGAGAAAAAATAAATGCTTTCTCACCATATTAAAAAAGCTTTACATAGCATTCATATTTAGAAGTGAAAAAGATCATGAACCAAGAAAGGGTTTTATAAAACCTGGTGAAAATGGTTTTCAGACCTTGTTGAAAGCAAAGCAACATTAAGTTTTCTCATCCCTACTTTTTGGAGACTACGAAAATCTCTTTCTTTCTTAAGCACAGGGTTTTGATAGAATGCTATAAAACAGAACAACACATTATTTACATGCAGCTGGAGCCCCTGATTTATCCCACAGATGGAAAGCCCAAGCTGATTCATTACCCTCCTGCTAATCATCACACAACCCAGGCTCACACACCTGCCAGTGATGGCTTTGCAAGTCAAGCATGAGCACTAATGAAGAAAGGAAAATTTGTTTCATGAACAATCAAGTGCACTTTACCAAAAGATATAGAAGGAAATAATGGGGGACAAGCCCCAAATTTTTCAGACATTTGCCTTCCTTGATAAAAAGTATAATTATTTGTTAGCCTGTGCAGCCTGCTTTGTTTCAGACATGGGATAGATACAATTTTACTTGGCACCAGTGGAAATCCTGAACAGACATCTAAAGGAAAAGATCTTCAGTTAGGTTTCCAAATGCAACTCTTTAATTGTGTCTTGTCAGCACTGAAGAAGGGCACGTGCAACTTTTAAGTTCACTCTGTAGCAAAAAGCATTTGGAACTAAGTGTGCACCTTTGAGTTGTCTGCATTTCCTCCACTGGCAGCTCAAACAATACAGCTTGTTTGTAGTGCAAGCAACAAATCCTATAAACAAACCCAAAATAACAACAAAAGCAGACCACTTGTGTGACTTCTGGCTGTTTGCTGATGATGAAGATGGCACGTGTCACTGGTTCAGAGAGCTCGTGAAAACCACTGCCAGCCCCTCAGAGCATGAAGTTCAGGTAGGAGTGATGAGGAAGGTCTCCCTGCTGATGGCATTTCCCACCCTCAGAAAACACCACACCTTCCTTCCAGCTCCCAGCCCTCATTTAAGTGGGCAGGCAAGTGTTTTGCTCTCAGTCATTATTCAGAGGCTGCTTATTAGAAATTTATTTCCTTCTTTTAAGTATGGTGCAATCTAGCATTAGGACCATCCTAAAAAAAGCTGGAATGAGAAAATGTGGCCTCAGATTCATGAAAGCCAATAGGAACACAAACACTTGCAAACACTTAGTCTGATTTCAGGTTCAGTACAGAGTGCAACATTTTCTCTATGTACCTTCCCCTCCCTTTAAGGGTTTAGATGAGTTCTGAGTTGTAATCAGGGAAATTTATATTCTGTGCAATTCATATTTCCCTGAAAAGTGTACTTGAAAACATTTTAAAGTGTGTCTCGGAATATATGAGAGTAAAAAATGTTTTCCCTTATCCTATGCGTGTTATGTAGTTTATGCTATTAAAAAGGAAACTAAAATTTGACAGGACATTAAATGTTTGAATTATTGAGAATGAAAAGCCTATTATTAAAATATAAAGTTATTGGTTTTTTGAAGAAGTATGGCATAAATACACATTGAAAATTAACTTCTTGTTTACAGGAACCTGACATTTCTGGGTGACTGTCCTTACTCCATAGCCAGGCTCATGCACACTTGGAGGAAGTTGGCATTAGCTTGAAAAAAACTTTCTGAGACTATCAGAGTCTTCCCTCATCTTTGGAAAACACTTGTGTTAAGTGGGTGGCAATGGCAGTACCTTTCTATTAACTTCTGTAAGATATGTGAAGAGACACAAAAACACACTCATGGACTCTTCCACACTTTGTCTCTCAAGATTGCATTCGTCTTCTGGATTTTTCTTCACATCTCAGCTCACCCTCTATTTTTGCCAATACAATCTTCCAAGAATAAATAATAAAGCTTACTGCTGTGAACCTTTAAAAGCCAGAAACTAAAAATGTTATCTCTGAAGATTCCAGCAACTTCAAAATTGACCTATGTTAAAATGATAAATTTAAGTCTACACATAGGGACCAAAGAGAGTTTGAATTATCATCATTTCCCTGGAAGTTGTATAGAAATAATAGATTAATTTCTTGTGCCAAAACCAAAGATCAGGAGAGGTCTTCAGGAGTGCCAGGGCTGCACAGCTGCACGCTGGCCCCAGGGACAGCACTGGAATTGTCAGCAGGACATGACGTACCAATCACTAGCAAGGGGCTGAGACAACTGCTACTCACAAAAGCAGGTTTTATCAGTGAAATGAAGTCAATAAATCCATATGTACTAATTTCTCTTTTGGATGTTTGACAGGCACAAGTCTTTGCTATCCTTTTATCCTTAGAAGGATAATCAAACTCTAAAGGGTAGCAAAGGGATTTTGAAGAGATAACCCTTTAAAATTAATTTACTTTTAGAACATGAAATTTTTTTAACAAGCTGTGCATATTCAGCTGATACTGAAGTAATGCTTAACTAATGATAAAAAGAAAATTTCTGTCTGACCATGGGCTACAGATCCCTGGCAGGATTCTTTGTGTTCTGTGTTTTAGAAACAACAAACGATACTTATTAAATATATTTATATGGATCTCAACCTGCACAGAGATGACACATCCTGCACAGGGGGGCAGATCCCTCAAGAGATGACAAGGAGACTGCATGGTGTCTGTCCCAGGTGTCTTTCCATGTCCAGACTTCCTGGGCATTTCTTCTGCTCAGGCCAAATTCTGACCAAACTCCAAAGCAAAAATAAAATTAGGAGTATATTTTAGCCTTTTAGCCTATATCTACCTCTTTCTTTCAGTTCAATTTCTACTGATTTCTCCTTTTTATCCGTTTAAGGGTTTCATTATGTGGCAGGGAAAAATATCAAATAAATCCAACCCTCTGCCTATTATCGTGGAAGACAAACAAAGCACCAACACTCATTGGGAGACTCAGAAACAGGAGCGGTCACTTCACTGAGTTAAACTTTTCCCTTTGTTTTTCTGTGCCCTAAGAAAGTCACTAAGGACTCCTTCAGGATTTGACACAGCTTAAGAAATACAAGGTGCCTTTTTTTTATAGGCATGTGCCTGTCAGTACTGATGCAGGCAAGGAGAAGGTAGAAAAGTCCAGCCCTTGTGTATGGCCATGGATCATGCTGCTCTTGGGGGAAACAGGGAACTTCAAAACAAAGAAATTGGAGCTGAACAGGAAGGGAGGGAAATGCAGTTCAGTCCACAAAATATGTTCACACTGGAAGACTTGAGATTATACAAATTGCATTTTAAAACTTCAGAAGAAAAATCTTCCTGCTTTGCATTTTTTTCAAATTGAAACATCACAGAAGACCACCATGTGGGAAACAAGCAAGGATTAACATAATGATGCATATACTAAGTAGGTATTTTCTGACTTCCCTCATTTTATAACAAAGCTGTAGAAGAGACACAGCTCTGTTAAAAGCATTCCCATCATATCCCCTTGTATTGCCATGACTTATTCATGGAAAAGAAAAACTAAATATCTGTACAAGCGATTTCCAGGCCTCTATCTTCCTAAAAGAAGGTTATAAAACTGCTTGATTACAACAACTACCAAGGAACATATATGATGTTTCTGAAAGTGGCAGTTTGTAAGGGACATATAAAACACTGTTAAAGAACAGAGACATATCCTGATGTGCTCTGAAAATATGAGGTTTTTCATGTTGGCTGATTTCTGCAAAGCTTGAGGGTAAATTACTTAATTTCTTTTTTGGATGTCGACTCTTTCCTGTTCAGTAATATGCACAAAATCCTCAGCTTTGGTAAAAATAACATTTCCTGAGCCCTGCCACTAGGCATTGGTGGGAAGCAGAACTAAAAGAACCAGATCAGCAAATTGGTCTGCTGCTTATCTGCAGGCTTTCCTGGAGGCCAGTGTCACCAAGGCCCATGTCTGTGGGTGTGTCAGTGTGTTTGTGGAACACACACAGCTCAGCCCGAGCCACAGCTCTCTCTGGGCTCCACTGCTGACACTGAGGAGCAAGGGAAGGGCAAAGGACTCCCACCTCCAGCCCTGGCATAACTAATCCTTCTTCTCAATTTCCTCTCAAGTCCAAAGGACAGCGAGTGGTGACATTTAAATGCCATTCTGCCTGTTTATAGGATATTTTCCTTGCACACAAGAAGGAAGAAAACATAAATGTGAATAGGCAGGAACTGCCAGAGTGTGTTTGAAAGCAGGATGTCTCCAAGTCCCTGACTGTTCCCTGGTGCTTTCAGATTCCATGGCAGGGGTGTGACCACAGCAGCTCTGCTCCAGTGGGCCAGCCTGCTCTGTGCCACCCCACACAGCCCACAGTGACTCAGGCAGCTGGGTCCACCTCCCCCTTCACCCAAAAGCATCATTTGATCCCTCCTCTCCCAGATACCCAGCAGTGTGTGTTTACTTCAGAGACCCCCTAATCGACTCTCCCCAGTAACCCAGCAGTCTGAAAGAGATTTATCTTCCTGTCTCAAGTCCCCATCTGCCAGCTCTAAAGTGCAGCCCGTCCATCTGTGACTCTCACTATTAGCTCATTCAGACAGCCACTTATTTGGAAAAATACATCAAGACACTAGAGACAGGGAAAGAGAAATGTATCTTAAAAGAAACAAAATAACCAAGCAATGCCTAAATATGACTGAGGTCAACTGCAGAGTAAGTAAAAATGCAAGCTTCACATTTGTTTCCCCAGAGAAAACTGGAAGAAGGAAAAAGAAGCATAATCTATTAGAGCAACTATCTAATATCATCACCTCCTTCAGTGGTAGGAAGGATCCAGCATTATCTTTCACAAGGAAAAATATTAAATAAGACCAGCTATTCATTCTTTCTCTAGAGATTGAAATATCAACTCTCTTTCACTGGCTAAACATTCACCACTGCTGGTTTCCTACCACTGAAGCTGCACCTCTAATGAAGCATTAAGGGTAGCACAGTCACCAGAACCAGCTACTGCTCCAATATTCAGCTATGCTACTGCTTCCCTATCAGAAACTTTGATGGAAAGGGTGCTGCACCAAGTGTCTTTGGGGTCTGGCCAAGTTCCTTCAATCTAGTTTGACCAGCCCCCATTAACAGTGCTTTTACAGCTGTGGTTATTAGAGCTGAGTGGATTAGGGAGGTGATGGTGTGTGTTCCTGGGACATAGCTGCTCTCCAGCCTCCCTGATAAATTTTAATCACCCAATCCCAGTGCGCTTCTTCTCCAGTCTTTCAATTCTGGATTTATCCCCTAAAATTGCTTTCCTTGAGAATTGTACAGCTAGCTAATTGACTTTCTGATCCTTCTCTTGCACTGTGCATGAATGAGGTCTCTTCAGAGTTCTGCTTGCAGCTCTTTCCTTTAATAAAAGTATTGTATTCATAAACCGCTTGGATGGAAGGTTCACAGAAACCACAACAGTACTTAAAGGGGAATAATCATAGAATAAACACTGGGCATCTTTATAAGAACTCAACTTCATATGGAAATATCTGAGACATATGGCTAGGGAGGAATGGACTGTCATAGGCTGAAATGGCAAAGCTTAAAAAAAATTGCAAGAAATGTATTCTTTTCTCTTTCTCCTTTCCTCTCCTTTTTTAATCTTTTCTATTCTCCTCTGTTTTAATATTTGATTATTTGTGGTACCTGTTTCCATAAAAGCTTTGATTTCTCCCCCCCCCCAATTTATTTTACGCATAAATTTCCATTTTGAAGATGTTATAGAAGTTAACACTGATTATTAGAAGAATTTTGATCGAAGGTAGATTTGCTATTTTGTGGTTATTGATAAAGAGGTGAGCATTCCAAGAAGCATCCTGATACTTTCTTGCTATGGATAACAGTCTTGTAATGGAGTGGACTTCTGTGGGGAGAAAGGGAATGGAACAGCAAAAGCCACCCATGCCATAGGCCATCTTGTTTCTGCATATGCATCCAGCAATGGAAAACCATAACAATGCAAATTATTCATTGACAATTGCACAGCCGTCGTTATGTTTCAGAGCCAGAGATGAAGTGAGGTCATTCTTTCTGCCTTTCCAAAAAATTATTTCATTGAATGTCATTTTACATTTTGGGCACCACCTCTGCATCCACAAAAGCTGGGCACCACTACCATACCTGGCATCAGACACACTCTGTGTGTGTATACATGTTTTTATATAAGGCATAAAAGTATTTTTAATCTGGAATATTGTTCTAGATCTGTGGTTTAATTCTGTGACTACAAAATAGATTTTCCTCATGGATTTTCTCTTGGCTGTTTTTTTTTTCCCACTGATCTCAGAATTACATAAAACCAACATTTTGTGTGGCATTTGGGCCTTTTTACATCTTAGCATCATTCGAAAGAAGGAATTTAAACTGCATGTGTTGGAAAGGTGAACAACTGAGAAAATGTTCTGCTGCTGCCCCACAGAGGTTCCTACACTGCTGTTCCAAGTGTCTTTTAACTCTGAAGGAATGGCTGAGCTAGATCTTACTGACATTTCCTTCTAATATTGCCATTCAAGATTAGGTCTGGCACCGATTTTAATTTGGCAGAAAATTGTACCTCTGGCACCAAGTTCTCAATCAGAACATCTGTGCAGAGGCTTATGAGCTCTGCAGGGGTATCTGAGTTATTTCTAATGACCATTTAAGTGTCCAACAGTTTTCCATTACAGCTCTTTTCTCTAAACACCTGAACTGACCATGAGGTTTCCAGGGAACTAGATACTGACAGATTACTTTTTTCCTCTAGTAATAGTTTGTAATGCCTCTGGAGTCAGGAAACTTGTCTGCTTGCACACTCAGGTGACAGATTTCTCTGTGAGGCTGTGAGGTCTCTGTGAGGTCACTGTGAGGCTCAAAAAAAANNNNAAAAAAAAAAAAAAAAAGAAAGCTCAAAAATCTCTTCAATATGGAGATAAAGCAGAGCTCAGTGACAGAGAATAGCTTTGCTTGCTGTCAAATGGGAGAATGGGCACTTCCTTGGAAACAGTGCTCTGCTCAGTGCTGGATGGGAGACAGCCCATGGGCCAGGAGGCAGGGAAGCAAAGGGAACAGACTGACTGAGGTATGACAGGTGTGAAGGTGTTATCCCTGTTCTCCTGCCCCCCAGTCACTCATGCATCAGCTGGATATGGAGGAGAGAGCTGTAATAGCTCAGATCATCTCAAAATGTCTTTGTGCCAGGAAAAAGCACTCAGGTATGTATTTACTTTAAAAAGACAGATCCCCCTCTGCTCCACACTGCTTCCCCCCCCACAATATCAGAAGGTGCAGTAGAACTTTTTTTTCACTCATGTGCTGCTATTTTAGTAATTAATGTATCTACCATAGCAACACATTTCAAGCTTGAATACATACAGTACATTTATTGTTCTTGGAAACACTCGCAGATACACAGTTCAACTACTTATCTTTCCTGCATCGTATGCACAACAGATGTTTTTCCCCTTGTACAATAATTACTTGTACTCTGTTCCCATTAGGTATGCACCAAGTGAAAAATTATATGATTACTATTTATTCACTTTTAGCATGAGTAGCCTGGAGGGTTATATTTTATGATACATTTCTAATCACTGTACCATGATAAAATGATACAGAACAAGTCTAGAGTTGCACCTGACCATCTACCTATGGATAGAGTTTTTCAAGGATGACCCTGATGTTCAATTACTGCTCTGGAAGTCAGCATTGATATCCTGATCCCTTGTTTGCTTAAATCATAAATGAGCTATTTTAGGCTATTAAAAGAGTCTCAGGAGGAATTAAAACTACAAAATGGTCTGCCAAAAACAAATTCTGTCAAATTGGTGTTAGTCAACTTTTTCTGAGCTCGTCGTTCCCTCGTCAGCAGTCGGAAGGGCTGCACAGAGTTTGCTAACAACTGCAGTGCTCTCAGACACTGAACCCCTCCCTTGCCAGCTCTCCCAGCTCCTCCAGCTGGGCACAGTTATGCCATATTTTTGCCACCTGTAAGACCCTACATGCCAGATGCAGCTGTTTAGGGTGGGATCTCTTGTCATATGTCTGTGGTGTGGATCCTGGAGTGGCCCTGCAGTGCCAGAGCTTCACTAGAAATCAAACTCAGCTGAAGCCCCACATGAGACCCACTCACACCTTGGCCAGGATTTCTGCCAGGACACACACTGCATCCCACATCATACAAAAGCTTCCAGAGAGGGCTTTC
This sequence comes from Ploceus nigricollis, assembly GCA_013399945.1. Taxonomy (NCBI): domain Eukaryota; kingdom Metazoa; phylum Chordata; class Aves; order Passeriformes; family Ploceidae; genus Ploceus; species Ploceus nigricollis. The sequence continues at coordinate 2,949,711 of VXBC01010169.1, forward strand.
ACCTCAGCCTATTTGTGTAGAGATGTGTCTGCAGTAACCTATGTACGAGTCATATCTTTCTTTTATCATGAGGGACCTGCATCAGCATAAAAAGGGAAGACCTTACTTGATATTAGTGATTTTTATAAGAGAAAAGAATGAAAGCTAAAAGGTTTCTTTCCTTGCAGAAAAAATATAATAAACACAAGCACACTTTTGACATATGTCAGAAAGAGCAAATAAAATGAAAACATGTTCTTTTTCCCTAGAATATCTAAGAGAAGGGTGATTAATATGTTGGAACTTATGGCACAGAGGAGAGAATTTGAAGGGTTGCCAATGTTAGAACAAGTTATAGCAATTCAGAGTCCCTGAACGCATGGAAGAAAAATAGCAGTGACATCTTTCAAATGTGTTGGAAGTTCTTCAGGAAACTTATGTTAGCCTTTCACCCTGGGATGAAAATCTACAGCTTCAGCTAAAACCTTGGCTATGTGCTGTGTGGGGTGTACATCCTGTGCAAGTGTGCAGTTCTGGATAACATACCCTCCCCTCTGGGGGGGTGGGACCAGGGAGACACATCCACCCTCACTTCAGAAAATGGATTAGAGAGATGTTCCAGCTCATGAAATATTGCAGACTCCAAAGGAATACCTGTGGATGTCAGAAAATTCCAAGAAAGGAGGCAGACTCAGACTCTGAAAGTAATTTTGGCAGTTTGAGAGCTCTTAACTTCTACAGACTTCTCCTGAATGCCTGTTCTCCTCATGAAAACAGGGTAGGTCATATAATGGAAATCACCTGACACTTTTCCAAGCACTTTGGAAATGAGCATATCTTTTGATACCACTCAAATAAATCAGAAGGTATTTAGCAAGGACCTTGTTACTAGAAAGTATGGTCAGAGGAACAGAAAACATCTTGAAAATTGGGTGTTGCTTCAGAAAATACAGACTGGTAGGGGGAAATAAAGATGTAAAATTTCCTTGTACCTGCCTGTCTCACTCTTTGCAAAGAAAAAGCACCCCACAGATTCATCCATTCTAGGGCTACTATCTATGTCTGCATTACAAAAGTTCACCACTGATTTCCAGAAATATTACACACCTGGCTCCTGTGACACAGCCTCCTCCATAGCATAAATAATGATGTTTGTGCCCTGAAGCTAAGAGTCTGACTGATAAAGGATATTTGATGGCCACCACCCCAGAGACATTGTGTTCAGTGTGCAAACCTGACAATCTCCAGGCCAGCAGGGTGTAATTCAGAGCTTCTCTCTCTCCCTGGCTCAGTGAAAGAGAGCAGATAGTGACAAAGAAGACAGAGAAAGACTGCAGGGAGACACAGGAGGCTTTAGCCATCCTGTGCTGCTTGCCACAGCTCAGCTACAATGTCCTTTTTAAGGACTGGAGGTGAGTGTTTGCACAGCCACCAAGGCCAGGTGACAGGCTGACCTCTGTGCTGCCACCAAGAGTAGAGCTCAGGTGATGGCCCTGGCTTCTGCAGCTGTACACTGAATGTATCCTCTGAGGCTGAACCCTTTTAGTGCTAGTAATTCCAAAATGGAAGTGTGTTAATGGATACTTAAAATACTGCCAAGTCCTTCAAGTACATACTTGGAATACTGGCCAAGAGGGGCAGAAAATGCTTCTTTTCCCTAATTTCAGACATATTGCTTTCATTTCAAGCTTTTTGTTTGAGATGTCTTACCCTCTCTGACCTCTATTTTCTCAAAAATTTCAAAATCATAGATTCAAACCAATCCAGCTCTAAAAATCTCCAGGCTTGTTTATCCAAGGACTTCCCAGATGAAACTCCTGCTACCTTTACCAAGTGCAGGAGGAGCAGACAGGCACTCACTGGGAGAGACTGGCCTCCCAGTCTTCCCTGTCACTTCACATCCTAAAAAAATATTGTGAAGTGACACAGAGAACTTAAAATAACAACTAATTCCATTTAGAAATAACTGCATTATTCATCACACATTTTCTGGGGTTTGTCCTTTTGTTTTTAATACTGAGGGTAGTTGCATAAATATTGCAATGTTTATTTCTCAATTAATTTTTTCCCGAGCAGTTTAATATATATTGATGTAACTAAAGCTATCAATTAATTTATTAGATTTGTTTAGCTTTTTTCTTTGAAAAAAATTAATGTTGGGAGATATGCTTGTTGTTCAGGAGTATTTGCTAATATTTTCTGCTTGCAATTTTCTTCACACAGCTTTAATAAGCTTTTATGTTTAAAATGGAAACAATGCTAAACCTATTTTATCTCGAAGTATAGGGTAACCAGATAATCTTTTCTTTCAATCCAATGGGATGGAAGCAATTCAGTTCCCAAATTATTGCTTTTTAAGAGGAGAACGAAGGCATAAGAACAAAAGAACTTTAAAAAACAAACAAACAGAAAAAGTCCTACCCTACTTACAAAGGAGGGAGAGAAATAAAAGTAAGAGCATGATGAGTAAGAGAACCTCTAGAAACAAACTTTTCCTTCACATTTGTTTGATGCCCCAGTCTTGGCTCCCACTGATTTTAGTCAGCAGGCTTTGAGTCACTTTAAAAGTTTCTGAAATAGCTGCACTTGTCATCCTTCCTATTTACCCTGTAGAGTTTATTTTGACCTTTGTACTATAGATCATCTTGATGTTGGTTTAGCACATTCAGCATCCTTGTCACAAGTCTGCTGCCAGGGTCTGGTGCAGAGGAGTTTACTTTCTCAGACTGGAGTAGGTGACATTTTCAGCCAAAAAAACTAAAAAACCACAAAAGTAAATAGAAATATTCTCTCCAAGTTCTGATCCATCATGTTAAGGTTTGTTTTCATTTCCAGACACAAAGCCACCATGCTCTGGCAGGCAGGGGAAGGAGGAAACACAGTACTAATGAAAACATCTTATTACAGCATTGTCACAACAAATTTGTCACCAACGTCTCCCCCAGCCCCCTTGATCTTTCACTGAGTGCTACTTCTGCTAAAACTGATTTACTTTTTCATGATATCTATTAGTTCTCAAATACAACACTTTCATATCAGGAACTCCATTAGCCTTTAGAAAAGTTGATTTTTCTTTTTTTTTTAATAGGGCTATAATAGTAGATTTTTGTGCGGTCTTGATAGTGGGATTTTATTTTGTTGCAAAGACAATATATTTTTAGAGTTAATGCTTGTGAAGGATTCCCCATTCCCTCAAAGGCTTACTCTAGGAAGTAAGTATAGATCCTTTTATTTTCAGTGCTAGCAGTGAAGCATAAAATATGATAATTAAATAACAACAGTTTATGTCTATGTCTATCATTAAGGAAAAAAAATCTCTAATGAAGTCAACAAAAACATTTGATTGGATTCAGTAAGGTCCAACTCTAATCACCTGGCCACCTCTGATGCTCAACACCACATTTAATACATTTTACTGTGATAGATGCCTGTGTATACAAAAACCTGCAACATCATGAGTTTTTAAAAAGCATGTGCAACACAAAACAAAACTGATCTAATTTATGCTGTAAAAACCATCCATTTATATAGAGAGAGTCATAAATTTAATTGTGGATTTGGTTTTTTTTCATTAATTCATGTGGTGATTTAAAAATTAAGAAGTAGAAACTGTATGCCATTGGCAGGTGACTAACTTGTGACTTCCCCTTAAAAATTAAAGCTCCTCCCATTCTCCATCTACTGAATCCATAATGTTAAGCAAATGCCACCCCACAGGCACAAAAATGCATGGATGTGCACGTGGATGAAACTTGTATTGACACAAACGAGATTTCAGACATCTACAGGCAGGATTGAGCCCAGAGTCCTCAGTGTGTGTGACAGCTCATTTATTCTCATGGCAATGAACTGATGAAGGAGAAAGGCTCTTAATGTGACACAGCAAGCCTAAAGAGCAGAAATGGGAATTCAGGAAGCCATTCAATTGCTTTTTTGAAGATACTCCTACATTTCAAGTCTGTGCTCAGCATGGTGGTCCCTGCTCCCTCCAGTCTCCAATAAGGGCTGATTTTTCCTTCAGCCACAACTGCAGATGATGCAGGACCTGTTTTTAGGCTATTAAACTCTTCAATTCACAAGCTGTCTATACAGACTTGTTAAAAAA
>VXBC01010169.1:2953814-3000984 GCA_013399945.1 Ploceus nigricollis
AAAAAAAAGAAAAATAATCCAGAAGAGAAGGTAGAGAAGATGCAATAGAAGAAAAGATAAGAGACCAGGCAAGCCTCAGTTTCTCAGACCCACATCAAATGATAAATTGCAGAAAAGTACCTTCACTATCACATTCTATGCTTCTTCAAAATTTCACGTTAAATGAAATAGTTCAGTTAATATATTGTCCACTTTGAATTTTAAATTATGGGGTCTTTCTTCTTTAAAGTACAGTGCTTGTGCAGCATGCCAGGCAACCTCAGCTTCAGAGACAGAATATTTTTGCAAGGATATTAGGAGGAAGCTTTCAGCCATAATCCCAACAGAAGAGATACACAAAAATCCTTTGCATCTTGTTTGATTTCTTCTCTTTCCTTGTCCATACATGCACAGAACAGGTTGACAACCTGGGCTGGATTAGTCAAATGAAATAGAGATAAAACAGGTGATATATGGACTTCACCTGATTAACAACTTGAACCCTACAAGGGCTAATCCCTAAAATCACTACTCTAAATTGCAAACTTTGCTGTTTTTCCTGCAAACTTGAAAGCACTGCACTACCACAGACTGGTTAACGTTAGCAAAGAACACAGTCCCCACTCTTACTACAACACAGATGTCTCTTCAGAATATTGGTCATAGATTGAGCCTTACCCTAATTTTCTGGGAAAATTCAGCCTGGGAATAAAATGAAGATAAAAAAATAAAATTCAAAGCAGATGCAGTAGAAAAGAACAAGACGGAGGAAAGGAAGATAAGAGGAAGGAAGAGTGGCCCAAAACTTTTCTATTTTTTTCCTACTTAGCAACAACTAGACACCATATTCTGGTGGAGTACCATGTACTTTGATAATAAATTGACAAAAGATGCTAAAGAAAGTGAGGAAGGCTTGAATTACCAAAAAACCCCAAACCTCACAGTCCAGTTTTGATACCAAAAAGATGAAAAAAATATTATTACTAAGACATGGACACCTTGCTTTTACTTTCTCTGGTGGCAATTCAGAGAAATTGTTCTTAACAGAACAGTTCAGAAAGCTAATAAATATCTCTGATTCTTTTTTTTTTCCCTAAGATCTTCCTATTACTGAAAAAATCTCATTTTTTGCCAGAAAAAAAAAATAAAGATTTAATTAGACTGTGTCACTAATTAGTTTTCATGCAAGTCACTGGGATGGAGTGGAGAAAGTGAGCTACTTCTGAAAGAGAACTGTAGAGAAATTACAGAATTTCCTAAAAAAAGGAGTGGCTGTAGCTTCCAAAACACAGTCACAGCTGACAGAAATTCTCACCTCTATTTACAATCTCACCAGAGAGCAAGGACTGAGAAACCACCACAGGAAACTGCTTAATGCCCTGTGTCAAAGTGATCTCTTCAGATTTAGAATGAGCAGAAAGGCTGAACTCATGTGAGGACACTTCCACTAGCACTGCTCAATGTTTCATGTGGTGTTCTGGGCAGAGTTGGGAGGTTTTGGTCTCTCTTACTCCCAGAATGGCATTTTTCACCACCAAAAAAAAATATATATATATATATAGTCATGGACAATAAAATCAATGCACTAAAGCATTTCCTGAAAATGCTGAAATATCTGCATCAACTCAAAGACATGCACAGTGAAGTGAAAATTTTTATTTGACAGCTGATCAGCAGGGAAGAACCAAATGGCCAAATGAATGCTAAATATCATTCAAAAACCTAATTGTTAGGGCAGGCATGCACAGGTATCATATAGGTTACCATGTGCAACACTGATTTTTGAAGCCTACAGAGAAAGGGAAGTTGGAAGATATGTCAGGAAGAAAGGAAAATAAAGAATGTGCCAAAGTGTTGTGTAAAGGCAGTAAATTGGAGAACATCAGAAATGCGGCACAAAACAACGGTGTCAGGATGATGCTGGGAGCCAAAGAGCCAGTGGCACTCTGAAAAACACCCCCATCTAGAGGAATTTTAACCTAAGAGTCAAGAATGGAAATTCAAGGACATCCTTAGTTCTTCAGCAACACTTTAAGAATCCAAACAACAGAGGCAGAAGAAGAACAAAGAGGCAAAAAGTGAACTGCTCTGGTTTTATTTCTGGAAGGAATTCAAGATCCCTAGTCCTACTGCCAGTTATACCAACACAACTAATGACAGTTCTGCATAAGACCTGATGTCTTTTTCTTGTCTTTCTCTCTCTCTCTCCCCCCCTCTCATTCTAATTTTTTTTTCTTTATTAAATTGAAAGATGTTCTGGACTTGACACCAAATGTTTCATGTGTCAGGAAAGCATGAATAATGCAGTGGAGCACTATGGTGGCATGAACTGTTAGAGAAATCACAGCTGCTGGTCTTCATTGCTTGTCTAGACAAAAATTAGGTCTTAGGTACATTCTTGATGGCAACCAGAGGCTTCAGGAAATGTGGATTTCACATGCCATGTTAGTTCTGTCAGCACATGTTAAACACCCCTGAGTCCCCCATTCCTGTCATTCCCCCCCATTTGTTTATCCTTCATCTGATCAAACTTCTACCACCTTGGCATTTTCTCCCTAAAACGTTTCCTCCAGAGAGCTGAAACTAAAACATGGAGCAACAGTGGGTATTGTAGCTATCAAGCTATTTTGACAACAAAACCAGAATCTCATGTATCAAATACTCATCAATCAACATTCATTGCTTTGCCTTCCAGTACTGTTGTCCAGGAATAGGGCTTTTAGACCAGAATCATCTTTTCTGATTTTCAAACAATATTAAATTCTAGGTCTGTATAAGACTTAATTTCATTTTTCTTCCCTCCTCACTTCCTATCCTTGCCTTTTGAAGCAATGCTTAACTGATATTCCAGCAAAAGCATCCTCCAGCTCCCAGGCACAGCACCTCAAGAAGCTCACCAGCATTCTCTCTGTGAGGCCACAGCCCATTCTTGCATCCTAATTTCTGCTATCTGAAACAGTCAAGCCCATCAGCCTGCAAAAGAAGGGAAGGTGAAGAATATGAGGCTGCTGTGTCAGAAAGGTCCTACAAGTTAAAGGGTGAAGTATTAGGTGAATTGCCAGGTGAATTCCTGTAATTCAGTTCCACCCCTGCATTCTGGACTGTTTCAGTGATTCTGGTCTCATCCTAACACAGGAGGAATACATCCTGCAGTTCTTAGCTGCACCCAAGTCTGAATTTAGGAATAAGGAGAAGTGTGTTGAAGAGAAGTGGCTGAGATGTAGAGAGCAGCAAGGAGGGTTTGAAGATGCTCTCACATCTATGCTGTCATTTCTGTCTCAATTTCAGAAGGTACAGCCCAAATAAAATCACATACAGTCAGCTAAGACTTCACTTAGGGAATAAGTGTCACCACCAGATGGGACTGGCAATTCTCCATCAACCCTGAGTCATTTTTCATTGGGTTTGCAGTGACATTGACTTTACATCACATTGATCTGAACGAGGAGCCTCTACACCCCAACTAATCCTCATCATTACACAGAAGAAAGCTCACAGAAAAAAAAGACAAAAGTGAAAATACTATGGCCAAAATTTGTTTTGTAATAGAATAATGTTAAGCTTCTGATGGGGCACATTCTCTTATTTTATGAAGGAGTTTAAGGATGTCTTTTAAGAACAGTAAATAAATGGGCTACTTGAAAGCATTCTGAAGTTAATGTTGCTTTTCTCCTGCTAAGTCTGCCAATTATGGCATTTTTCCATTAACTGAGAACATAAAGTCCTCAAAACCAATGTTGAGTCAGTCCTGTGAACTGCAGTAGCCCCTCAGAAGTGCAGCACTATCAGAGTGTTTTCACTTTGCAGTGAACACACTGGCAGAGGGCAGGATTTCTGTGTCTGACTGTGAACTCCTTCCCTGACAAAATGTTTTCAGGAGAGACCAAGCCTCTGTTACCCATTTTCTGCTAAAAAGGATCAACCTGGGCATTGCAATTTCCAGAAGAGCACTGCAAGTAGCGTGTAAAGGTACAAGAATGGATCATTAGGCAGCTACCAGAGGCTGTGGCTTATTCTAGGTTTCATATTAGGAGTATTAGAAGCAGTAAAATTCAGAAGTAACTTATCTAAAGAAGCTACACAGGCAAAGTAAACGACGTTGTCTGTTAATCCCTAATGAGAAAGCTGCCCCATACCACCACATTGAATATTTAAAGCCACCTCCCCATGATAAATTTGCATCAGGTCCCATGTATTACATGTCACTCCTGAGAGTTTGTCAGCAAAGCCCAACAAACGGGTTTGCACTTTCTCATCTATTCTTAGCCCTCTTGTTTATTTATTCTTACATGTACAAAGATGTCTACAAATCTGAACCCCCTCTGTCAGCCAGGCTTGTATCTACAGGATACATGCAAAGCTAACTTCAAAATGAATTTTTAATCATTTCTTTTTAAGGCTGAGAACGGAATGGATCAAACATTGAATATGTTGTAATTTTCCAAGTTCTTCTGATAGGTTTTTCGACTCTGAAGTGAGGAAATAAGATATTTCTCAGCCCTTAGTTTTTCTTCTTCAAAAATAAGAAATTCTCCTTGAGAGAAGAGTTGTTTTGCTACTGGGTTAAAAAATATATCCTGCCCCCCCCCCGCAAGAAACAACACAAATGCAGTTATTTTCTCTTTTCAGAAATATAAAATATGATACACAATAATCATTGCTTTCTGCTGATCTTGAAGCAGCATATGTGCTGCCATTTTCATTTCAGGAATGGGATAAAGAGGCAGACCAGTTTCCCCTGATTTAGTTTATGTACTTCCTTTAGAAAACATGATGACCACCAGAAGACCTATTTGAGACACCTGATGACTTCTTGAAACCATGAAATTCTAGGTGTGGGAAAAAGGTCCCTTTCCTTTCATCAGGTTAAGAACACACAGTGGAGAACAAGCAAATATCTCCTGACAATTCTTTTCCTGGCAGAGTGCACAAGACAGACTTTGTGTTGCCAAAATTTCCTGTTCTGAGGTGATGTTTAGATTATAAGAATATGCACTAATAATAAATTGTTTTTCATCTCCTTAGCGATACAGCATAGCTCTGAAAGTACTCACAGACACAGTCAGCCACTTATGAATATTTAAATAAGACATTACCTTGCTTATTTTATATTTTAATGTTAAAAGATGTGCAAAGAAATCCCTAATATAGCATAACTTAAAAAAATATATTTTTTAAAGTAAACCAAAACAAAGTCTAAATTGTGCCTGTGATAAGATTTCAGCTTACTCTCCCTTCAGGTTACTCAACCTGCTTGTTTATATAAATCTAATATTTATTTTCAATGTATCTAGATTATTTGCAATAGGATACCCTATTAAATAAATTGTATTAAGTTTGAAGGGAGAAGCTGCTCTGTTCTGGTATTTTATTTCTAAACTAACAAAAAAGAGAAATATGGGGCTTTTTCAGCCTCCTGAGATTTCTGATAGATTATTGAATGTGTGGTTTTGGGGTTTTTTTGTTTTCCTCACTAACAAATACACAGAAACACAGAAAACTATCCGACAGGAACAGTTGATTGAACTGGCCAAACACTGATGATAAAAATGAATTTACCTACAGGAAATTGACAAATTTGAAAATGAGGGATGATCAATGTAGTAATTATGATTTCAAGGAAAAGCAAAAAAGAACAATTCCTCATTGGAACCCAGAAGTAAAATATTTCTATAATATAGATTCAAATAAATGTTTCCAGTTCTACTATCACTGTAAAGTTCTGCTTTTTTGATCTGAAAACACATCAGTGGAACTTGAATATAATAAGAAATGAGAAATAGAGGATTTTCTTAGAGGGGAAACCATGATTTTGCATCTCCAACATGAGATGGAAAATACAAACATATGGAATGCAATCATCTCAGAAAGACCCTGACTCAGAGCTGTAGTTAGGAAAGGACAGAGAATGAGAGTAATAGCCCTGTCTACGCAAATTCAGATATTCAAGTTCTTTATGTTTGAATTCCTTTTTCCAGCTCCCCATGAAGGACAGCAAATGTTGCTACTGGGATTTAATGAAGGAAACCAAAGCCCAGAGCAGCACTTTACAGAACTGCTGCAGACTCCCAGGCAGAGGCAGCCCATGGTTGTCCAAAGGCAGGAGAAAAGTTGTGCACAAGCTCCACAGCCCTGCCCTATTCCCATTACACTGACTCCCTAAAGTAGCACAAATATCTGCCATTAGTAGGGTGATAGGCAGTGGTACTTTTCCCAGGCTGAGATTTTACAACTTTGGCATGGGATGGCAAAAAATTCCAGCGACAAAGAGCCCCTCAGGCCAGGGGGGAATCCTGTGGTGTGGCTGAGTGCCCTCCCTTCAGAAATGCTTCTTCATGGGGCCAGCCACAGAAGGGCCCTCAAACCAGCAGCAACCTTTCCCTTTCTATACAGGGCTGAAGTATTCAAGCAAACATCTGGGACTGGCATTCTCACAGCTATCCCAGGCTGGGATTTATGACCTTACAAGACTGATAATCCTAAAAGGATTTGTGGGAACTTTGCTGAGGTCTGAAATCCAGTGATGCCTGGGGCAATGCTCTACTGCTGAGGGACCTCTGAGATGGGGTTTGCCGTGGTGAGCTGAGCTCTCACCATTCCTGCAGGAAATTATTTCATTCCCATTACTGATACTGACAGCATAGCTCTAGGAAATTATTCATTTTGGGATTGCAGCTATGAGAGAGAACTGTAAGTCCCCATCTCTAAAGGAAGCAGGGGATTGGTGTGCTCCTCACACTCCCTACCAGCAGCCAGCCTCCCTCTCAGTGCCCAGTCTCCACCAGGGAAACCTGAGGGCTGAATTCATTGAACCCTTCCAGTGCTGCTTTCTCTCCTGCTGGAGTGTCTCTCCTCACACTGATGCACAGGAGTGAAAACTGCAGAAATTCCTAGTACTAGAACCAGAGGAAAAATAATCACAGAGAGTCAGCTTCTGTCACTGTCTGGCAGCAAAGCCCCTTACCTTCTGGCCAAGACTTTCCGCTGCATGTGGCAGTAAACAAGTCTGAATGTGAAAATGCTGATTCATGTGTTCCCCACATATGTCTTTTCCCATCAAGCTGAGCTCTGAACAAAACATCTGTGAGAGAATTTTTGTTTCGAGAAGTGTGAAAGAACATAAAAAATAAGTGATTTTTTTCATCCAATGTGTGAAGGAAACAGATCTCAAGCTCCTCTCCTCTTCTGCTAATATACTGCTAGTCAGTGGTCTGAAATAATATGTGTATATTACCCAAGCCAGAACTTAGGTTTTGAGAGATCTGATGACTCTGTTGATAAGTCAAGATTCATTTCTCCCATATATGGCTGACAGGTTCAGCCAAGGAGCCTCTCCCTCTCCAGTGTTTGTTACTATCTGAGGAAATAAAAGGACTTAAAAAAAAATGGTATTCTTGTCTGAAATGTCTTTATAATGAGGCAGCAGAGGATGTGAGAAAATTTAAGATTTTTGCTAGTCTAGTCACTTATTTAAAATCAGTGGTGACAGGCCCAGTATGGTTTAGAAAAAGACACCAATTAAATATTACTCATTTTTACTTGAATTTTAAATGCTAAAGTTTCATAAAGTTTGCACAGCCACTCAGACAAATAAGTAATAAAGTCCTAGGGATGCTAGGGAAGGTCTACGGGGCAAGCCCTACTAAAGTAATACTCTCACCTTATTTGTCCTTATACTTCTTGCAGAACCAAGTATCTTTGTGGGTCTGATACCCTGGGTCTGTAATGATTTCTGTGGAATCATTGATTATTATTGTTATTGCATTTTTACCCCTATCTGAAAAGATTTTAACAGGTGGACTGTCAGATACAATTCTTTCATGAGAGCGAGCAGTAATTAGGATATATTCTGTATAGGTTAACTCCCTGACCTCCCCTGGAAGCCAAAGGAAAAGAGGTGGCCCTGTTGAGCTGTTGAAAGCTTCCAAACCACCAGCTTGCATTCATACAAATTCCTTCATCAGCTCCACCAGAACAATTCCTTTATTCTGTGGGAGCTGGAAGGCTCAGGAGCACGGCTGGAATACATTGTGAATGTCTACAAGGGCAATTCACAGGCTCTGTGCACTGCCTGCAATGAGGAATTCCACACATCTTTCTTGCCAAGACATGAATAGGTTGGACTTGATGACCTCAAAGGTCTTTCCCCACCTAGCTAATTCTGTATTATCCATTCAGCCACCTTCCTGGTGTCTCCAACTTGCTGCAACATACGGTGAAAACACCCTGCTACCTGTCTCAGGACTGAACAGCCACAGATCAGCCAGAATGTAAGAAGTGCCCCTTCAAACACCGTGCATGGGTGTGCAGAGATGGATCTCACAGCTTTTCCTCTCATTCAGCTGCAAGGACCCCACGTGGAGAGCGGTGACCTGCAGAATCCCGGCCACTTGTCAAGGCTGATGAGAAATGCAGCTGACAAAGGAGCAAAAAGCAGCAGCTGCCTCCCCTCCTGGCTGTTTGGGATGTGCAAGCAAGGCATAAACAGCACAACTGCAGGACCAGAGACAGACTCTGCAATTCCCAACTTGTTGAATACACGAGATAGACCAAGAGCCCAGCTGCTCCATTAGCTACAGTGCTTTTCAGAGCCACCACAGAACTAACTCCTGTATTTACCCCACTGTTCCTCCCTGACAGACTAGTGGGATATGCTGTGTTTATGGTACTGCAGACTGACCCCAGGAAAGCCAGGCTTCAGCTGGGAACCCCACAGGCTGGACGGACATAAAGGACTGGAGATTATGAGGCCAAGCAGGGTCCAACAGCACACAGTTCTAGCACATATCTTTTTAAGGTCCCACTATGAAGGTTTTATCAAGCCTGCCTTTGGCTGAACTAGAGCCCTGCCTAAAGCTCTATCTTCAAATGGAAAAATTGTTTATAAAGGATCACACTCTAAGTTGTTTTAGTGAACTGTCTCAAAAAAAGATCCTCCCTACTGAACTTTCATAAACTTGAAACCATGGGGATAAAAATGTTTTCTTCTACATAATTCCAAATAAAACCTCTAAATGGGATACTGATCAAAAAACTGGTATCTTGGCTAACAACTGGCATGGGAAAAGTAGTTTATTCTGGTGTCTCAGGCTTTTCAAGAGTCCAGAGGACAGCAGAATGAATGGTTTCAACAGTTTCATGGTGTTTTTCTTGTGAGCACATGGAAAACAGATTCCACTTTTCTCAATGCTCTCAATGAAGCCAGGTGTAGAAGATACATTCTGCAATTTCCTAGGCAATTACAATATTTCAATGCAAAATTTAAAAAAAAGAAAAAACAAAACAAAAAACCCAAAACAACAAAAAAAAACAAAAACAAAAAACAAAACCCACAAACCAAACCAAGAAAATTTCATTAAAACAAATAATATCTATGTTTTTAGTTAATCAATAAGTGCAGAGGTGAAGCAAACTTTTCTGGTACAACTTCATCAACTGTGGATTACTCATAAGGTCAAACACTTGCAAAGGAGGTTATTTTGAAACCTTGGATTACTGCAGAAGCATAGCCTTATCTAAATTAGTTCTGCTCACACTCTCAGCCAATAAATTTCTCCACATGTTTACATATTGATTTTTTCCCATCTTGTTTTATTTATTTCAGCTTTGAAAAGAAAAAAAAGTCTATTAAGAAGCTAACAGGAAGTATGTGTCCACAAAAGTTATTTTTTTGGTTGTTGTCAAATGTCTCTTGAGCTGGATCACCCTACAAAGGTAAATTAAAAGGTTTAGAATCTTGTGATCCAGTGTAGAATTCTAATTTGACTTATACAACACATTTTCTCATTCAAAACACAAAGTTTTATTTCTGTGTTGTAACACCCTGCTGATCTGGATCAGAACCCATGAGCTCTCAGCTCTTTCCTGGTATGCAGAAAAAGAATTGCCTAAAGGATCTTTATTCTATTTTCCTAGTCCATCCATTTTGCTTCCCTTTTTCTGAAAAAAATAAAGCAGTGCAACATATATTTAGCAGCCCCATGAACACCCACAAGAAAGTGTGAGAGTTAATAATCAGCAGCAGCTTGTGAGATTTCACAGATGGATAATTAACAAGTCTGTGTTTAATACTCCATGTACTCTCTGGTTTAAGATGTGGACAGATTTTCATTGCTGGGACACTCACGGCCAGGGCACTTAACCTCTGATACCACAGTGGAACATTTCTGCTTCTTGATGCTTCTCAGATGCTCACAAATTACCTCTCCTGATTTCACCTTGAGCATTTGATCTCATCCAAAGGTGGGGCTTTTCTGAGAGATCAGCAGTGTTATACAATCAAATGAATGCTTAGGTAGGAATACTCAGCTGGTCATTTATCAGCTCATTTACAGCATTTGTGATTAGTTTTTATTTGTGATCAGGCTGTTGTCTCACAGAAGTTTTCAGAACAAAAAGTATTACAGCATTTACTGTTCCTTGGAGACTCAGTTCCCCTGAACCAGCTCTGGTGAACCAGTTGGGAGACCCATATCTGCCTAAAAGCACAAGGCAGACAATTCTTAGTGTGGAATCAATGCATACTGGGCAAATTTCTGCTTAGAAACAAGGGCTGAGTGAGTTGTGCAGCAACAAGAGTGCAGCCAGCACCTCTGGCTCCTTGGGAAAGGCAGAACCCCTCAGCACAGCCACCTACACAATCCTGCTGTGGTCTCACTTCTGAGTGCATGAATTTAGGCAAAAGTACTGAATGCCAGTGCAGTGTGGGCCATGGCTGAGGCACAGCAACTTTAGTGCATGAGTACATGAAAACAGTCAATTCCAGAAATAAGTGTATGAAAGCTTACCTAGCAACAGACACCTTCCAGAGGTAAGAAAAGATGAAGATGCTATTAAAAAAAAAAATCCCACCCCAAATCTCACATAGTGGCTGCTCTACAGCAAGTGTGCTGGTTTTGACTGACCTATCCAAAACCAGTGTTTTGTTTCCAAATATCCTTTCTTTGAGGACCTCCTCCCACCACAAGTGGAAGAGAGAAATGTGAGAGACTCAGAGAAACAGGTTAGCATAGAGACCTGCATTTAACTTAACCCACTGCTCCAGTGGTTAGGCCCTGAGGCAAATTATATGGTTTTGTTTTCTCATATTCAATAATAAACATTTTCAACAACCTGTGTAGTTTCAGGACTTTGCAAATGGCTGCAAGTGCACTAATAGTAATTGAGAAATATGATAAACCCTTCCAGTTGTGTTCCACTACCTTGTGTACAAAAATTAGGAGAAACTAGAGTAACTTTATATCCTGCAGGTGTCTTTTGGAAGCACAGAAAGTTTTCTAAAATTGACTTTACATTGTGTCCCTGATTGCAAGGCTCTGGATAATAAGTTCTGCTCCAGCTTTAATTCATTGACCTGATAAGGCTCATTGGTTGTCACAGAGCTCTGAAGTGCTGCTTCAAGGTGTTTTCTGGGTAGAGATTTCATTTTAGACAGGACAGGATCAAGGATCAAGAAACTTAGGTCAAAGCATTTAAGCCACTGAATAATGAAGTCAGAGCAGTAGCATCTTACACCTGCAATGAATATCATTATTGGCTACAAAAGAAAAATACTCAGCAAAGAGCTCACTGAGCCGAGCTCCCTGTTGTATTGGGCAATTGGATCAGGCTATGCTATCATACCTGCCTTTTAGGATGACTGAACTATCCAGCAGCAAGCTTATTGTTTTTGGTCTAGTGCCCACTGCTCCAGCACATCACCCTTCTGCTCTGAGGGCTGAGTGTTCAGTGTGCTTTGAGACAACAGCTTTCATTTCACACCAGCCCAGGAGCAGCTCCACCCCCAGCCTCCCAGGGGACCCCAGCTGACATCCTGGCACTCCCTTGCAAGCCTGAGCTCAGTGCCCTCCTTCAGAGCTGCTTTCTAACACATGACCAAGTCATGGCAGAAATTCCCTGCCTTCTTGGCTGTGATTTGTTCTGGGTTTTCCTCTACCTTGAATGTATTTCCATCTCATCAGCTACCCAGTTTTGTTCTCAGGGTCCGTAATCTCCCGTGCTGAAAACAGGCATTTCATTTTGGGGCCATGACTAACAGCTGCAAGCCCCTCTTCTTTTCCATATGTGTCACCAACAAGGTTTTTCCTCTTGTTTAGCCACACTGGTGTCCAGATCAATGTGATGAAGTAATTATCACCTTGTCTTTGGCTGTAGCTTAATTTTCTGGTGAGATTCTTCCGCGTTACTTTAACTCATAACTCCCGATTTCATTTCAGTGATTTCATAACCCTCTTGAACACACAGCCCTTTGCCTTGAAGGCTTTTTCTGTTGTTCCCAAAATAAACTCCAGATGACTTTTCTACCTGTAACTTGAGGACACTGCTAGTATTTAAATGCTTTGGAGTAGCTGACATCTTTTCAAAGCTATTTTGAACTCAAGAGCCTTAATACAATGGGCACTGCCCTAGGCTTATTAATCATTCCTCTGTTCCCCAGCAGTAATGCCACAGAGCCTCAGCTACTCAGCCCTACCATAACAGAGCAATCCCAAAGGGTCCTCAAACATCCTTCTTAATCCTCTTAATTTGTTGTTCTTAACCCATGACTAAGGCAGGCACTTGGCTGTGTCCAGGCACATCTACCACTGCACAAGCTGAGGCATTTCCACAACACGAAATTCCCTCCTTAGCTCCTCGAAAGTTTCTCTGCCATTTCCACGCTGCCCTCCCAGCCCTGCTACTGTCAGCCAGCCCATTTTTTCCTCAGTCAGCTCTTACAATGGCCTCTAAAATATTTTCCTCTTGCCCTAAAATACTTTGCTCCTATCTTTGAGCTGCCAAATCCCCATCTCCCACAGAGGCTGACCCTGCTCCCAGCCATCCCTGTTCACGTGCTGCCTTGGCAGAGAGAGCAGGGCAGCCCCATTTCAAAGTCCTTTTCTCAGCCCTCTAGTGCAGCGTTTCCAATTCAATCATACTTACTTACAGACCTATTTTTATCCTTCTCTTTTAATTCTCCTTAACTTGTAGTTAAGAATTTTAGCGTCGTTTGTACCTGAAAACTACTTTACCATTCTTGCCCTAAGCAGTCTGAGTCCAGAAGTGTCCATTTCAGCCATGCTTTGCCATCTTGCTTCCATTACAAGCATTTTCTGTTTCTCCTGATTTGCGCAGGTCCTTCAATTTTGAAATTGCAATTAAATCCTTTATTCCACTGTGGTTTTTGCCATCCTAGATATCCACCCTCAGGTTCTGCCCTGGAAGCTCCCATTTCTCTACTTTTCCCCATGTTCCTGTCACTAGCACGATTGGCATTGCAGTGCTGGCTCATTAATCACACCCATTCTCTTGTCAGTCTTTGGGACCACACTTTCATCAGCTGCATCCCTTATCCTACTACAGTTCTCACTGGTTTTATCACCTCATTCCTTGTTGTCTACCATACTATCCTTTATTTCTGCTTTTTTTTTTTCCATTTGCTTGTGTATTGGAAAAAAAAAACCTGGAAGGCAAAAATGTTTCATGCACAACTAATATAGAAGTCCCCTCTTACATCATCTGTGCTGATTGCTGTACTCAGGAGGTTAAATATGGGCTTCAGGTGGTAATAAAAGTAATACATGATTCAAAAATTCATCAGTGCCATGCTGCTATTTTACATGCTCCTCTCTTAAACAGGTGTCCTAATTAGAATAAATTAAGTCTACTTATTTTTTTTAATAATAAATAAAGTGTATTTTTGACAGCAATAGTAAAACTACTTGCTACATTTTTTTCTGTGACTCATTTTAAGCATACACTTTACAGCCACTGCCAGGACCAATGTTAATTGTGCCTTGCACTATATCTTGAACTCTCCTTGAAGCAGTGTAAGTGTTTAAGTAGGCTAGAATTGCATTTTAACTTCCTTCCAAGCTTCAAAAAACTTTAATAAATTCACCTAAAAGAGACAATGAGGTGCGTGTAACTTTCTTTTCTCAGGCTTTTTGAAAGAGATTATTAAATTTCCTTTCCTTCCACCACAAAATACATGCAAGTGTATCCCTTTTCTACCTTGTCTCAAAACCAGAAGCTGTTACACATCTGCAGTAGAGCAAAAGTGACGTGAGACAGACCCAGAGGCCAAGATCCAAGAGGCCATGTAGGCTGGGTACGAGCAGTGGAGAGCCTGATGGTTTGTTCAAATCATGATCAAACCAATTGCTACCAAAAAAAAAAAGAAAAAGAGCATTCTATAGGGAATTGGTATCTATAGATTGAGCAGAGTTGTAAAACACAATTTCAGAAATTGTATAGCACAAAACTGCTGAGGAAATTCCCCATGATTTTTGAAGCTCTTGGTGAAATTTCTACGCTCACATGAACATTGAAAGAAAAACTGGAACATTAAATATTTGTTCTGGAAAGTCCTCAGAGACTCTTCCTAGCTGATAAAGGTTTCTCTGCCTATTACTACTGTATTTAGAGATAAGCAGTGGACACAAAAACACACCCATAAATCTTACCTTTCGCTGATTTTGAGATTCCTGGAAACGTATGCTGGGATGACATTTCCTTCCTTTGAGGACCACAGTCAGAACTAACAAAAGACAAAGAGAATACAGTCACCTTTCTCCAACCAGTTTTACTTTTTAAATTCTCCCACTTTTTCAGGTGTGTTTCCTTTAACTAATGCTAGTGACCTGCCGACACCCCTCATTCTTCATGCTACTGGAAATTGCCAGTCGATAAAATCACCAAGTCAAGAAGACGGAGTAGGGACCCATTTTGCACGAGCACAGAGTGTTTTACCTCCCAAAGCCAAACAAATCATTATCTTCTCACAGGTTTTGTTGTTAATCCAAGATGCTTGCAGAAATGTAGAGTATAGGGACCATGGTGAGAGGACAACCAACACCAAAGAAGACTTCAAGCTTCTGCAGCCCTTGATTGTTCTACAGCACAACCTTTTATACCCTTCCTCTTACATGCCTTACACCTGTGTGCCCTCTGTTCCCTTTGGTGGTTGGTCAGTGCACCTGGGCACTCCATGGCTCATTGCTGTCAATGCTGCTCACCTGCTCCTCACAGCTGCACCCACTGGGGATGAGGCTCAGCCCCAGCCCCACTCCAATCACCACAAACTGTGTGCCTACAACAGTAGTGATCAGTGAAAAAGCAGGGTACAGGGTTTTTGGACAAAGACTTAAAATAAATGTTCCAAAGGTGTCAGATGCATTACTTGACCAGATTAGACATTTTTTCATCTAAATTATTTTTCAAAGGTAAACTGGATTTTGACTGAACTCAACGAGCAGAACTACAGAAATGGTTGATACCATTATGAAATTCATCAGTGGTTAATTACTTGGTAAAAATATGAAAGGGCTTCCTGGTTTATCCCAGAAATACTGTCTACAGGGATGAAGAAAAAAGAATTTTCTTCTTCCATTCTAATAACTGGAAAAACCTGTGAAAGGTTAGAGATATTTCATCTTCATTTTGTATATATCCAAGCAAGCTGAACAAAATTGTTTATGTAGGAGAGAAACTGGTTTTGTCCTAGGATGGTATCCCAAAAGACATTTTAATATAAAAAGGAATACATTTGGTATATCAACTGATTTCATTCTTTTTTGTAAAGATGATGTGGGTATTGCCAGAAGTCTATACCCCATTAAAAAATAGCAGCAAAAGCATTAGTGATTGTCTGCATATAACAACATTTTACCATATCAGCCCTTTGCAGAAATTCAAACAAGTATTCATGTAATTGTCTTTTTGCCCTTGTGTCAGAAATAGTCAAAATTTTGCTCAGCCTTTCCCAGCTCTTATTTTAATGCATTGTGCAGCTTCTCCAGGAAGAGAATCGTAGTTCAGTCTGACAGTGTGAGTTCACACTGCAGGAAGGCTCCTGTGCCAGGGCTGCTTCATCCACCATGCAGCATTTTCCTCCCTGAAGACCTCATATCTGTGAGCACAAATTGGATAGATAAACTCCTTACCATGGCCACGGCAGAACTTACAAATGCCTGACAAGGACGGACTCCCTGCCACAACACACACACCCCCCAGCCTGCCACAGCTGCTCTGTTACCTGGGAAATGTTTGGTGCAGGGAGCAGTCTGCACCTGACACTTCCCCAGGAAAGACAGACTTGGTTTAATTCCATCCGTGCTTTACATGCAAAGCAGGAATGTTTCATTTATACCACAGAATGTCCTGCAAGTGACAACAGAGTAAGAGTGAAGCAGCTTTCATTGGCACAGTGCTGAGAAAGTGTGGAAGCCAGCCACAGGCTGCTTTCTACCAGCAAGAGGAGATATCTGGAAGGAAATGCAAGTGAGCATGGATCCTTTATTAGGAAAGAATTTCCTTCAGGATCTATGGCTTATCTATTTACACGAGAGTGTGTATTTCATAAACCAGCTTGTTGCTCTGTGACCAATTACTCTGGGATTTTTATTAGTTCTGCAAAAGGAAAATATTTTAGAATTGAATTATACTCATCTCTTTCAGGAAACATTTTTATTTAGAAATATATCTTAGCCTTTTCTACAGGGATTAGTTATAAAACAAAAATATTTTATGTACCTATTTAGGTGTGGATCAATAAAACTTATTTTCACGGCCATTGTGTTGATGCAGTATAGTGTTGACTGCTGAATTTGCCTCACTCTGTCAGCAATCCTTAACACTTAATTCAGAAAGCTCCATCCTGCTCTAAACTGTAGTGCTACAAGTTTGGGATTTAAGTGGACATAGAAAACAAAGTGAACCCAACACACAGAAAGCTATACTCTGAATTCAGGGTTTGTTTGATTTAAAATCAAATTATCAAGTAAAAAAAAATGAAAGCACAATACTACAGCAGCTTCTCTTAAATGCTCTATTTAGAAAAGGTACACCATTTCTCAAGTTGCTTTGTATCATGTTGGCCTCATCGTTAGTAACCATTCTGAATCATTCCATAAAACTGAACAAAAAATAAATCTGGTGTGGATGACGGGAATTTTTAGTTAATTCAACTCTGCTTTACAAATTCACTCATCAGTTTAGTGTCACAACCTTCAAACTAGCAGCAGAGTGGGTACTGATACCGGGTCTGCTCTGTGGCTTCAGAAGCTGCAGGGAAAAGTGTGAGTTGTGGGGAGGTTTGTCAAGCCCCATGGAAATGCTCATCTCTGTCTCCCAGTGTGAGAGAGCAACTTGAGGGTCAAAATCTGTGAAGATTAGAACCTTGATAAATGAATGTCCAGTTAGCCACAAATGGAGCTCCCAGAACTGCGAAACATCAGAGTTAAGTTTGCACAAAATTAACGCTGCCCTCTGGGGAGGTCCACAATAATTTGCCTTTAATTAGTCCCAATAATCGATATTTGGGACTTCCATGGGACTCCACAACTGATCTAGCAGCCTCCAATGGAGGAATGAGCTGTTCAGTGGACTGCTGGCAACATTTTTTGGCTGTATCCAGCCCCATCTCCTCCTCACTCCTGCAGACTCCTGCCATGCCATTCCGGTGGCTGACACTGACACAGGCTGGGACAAGGGGGTGCCCCTGCAGTCACAGCCACCACCCCAGACTGAACAGGTCACCGTCACTCATGTACCTACATAAAAAACACTTGTGTTTCCTTTCTGAGGATAATACTGTAGCACTGCCCCTTTGACCAAGAGATACAAAAAACAAGTGGAAAAACTGGGAAAATATTGACTTTCTGACTGCCGTGGTCTTAGTTTGTGACTGATGATGTTTTGCAAGAGCTTCCTTTTCTCATTTCTCTTAGAAGCAGGAAACAAATAAATACTACAAGTAAACTGTGACAAAAATCAAGAAACATGCTCAGGTGGAACTATTTGCTTAACACCAGACAGAAATCTACCTCCCTCCAGTCCTACTCCTTCCTCCTCAAAGAGATACACCTGTGTCCTAGTCCCAGGGAAAGACAGCAATGTCACTAAAATATTAATTTAAAAATCACCTTTATAATGGAAGCTCATAGCTTACTTTACCTCTAGCTGTCACATACATCAGTACAGCTCTGTTTAAAGGGAAGAAAAGTAAACTCTTGGAAAAATTCATACATTGCAGCAGTGATGAAGCAGATGCCACAGACGGTGTACTGTAAATTTTAGTTAAGTAATAAAGATGACTGATACTAAAAAAAAAAAGACACCAATAATAGCATCAGCAAAGACAAAACCAACAGAAAAACCCCTGCAGCATCTCATCTTTCCTGTAAATGACTGTGCTAATAAAGGACGCTGAGAGAATTAAATAAGAGGAAATAGAACACTCAAGTCAGAAACATTTCTAGATATTCACTGATGTTTGAAAAGTTTCCAGAAGATGCCACTGACTGTTGGAGCAGGGAAAACCTATTTGCATGTTTCTACTGCAGAGGCAGTCATGTTCATGGCAGATGTTTGTCAGTCACATTTTACATGCCCCAAAAGAGATATATTGCCCAATTACAAAAAAAAAAATGCATTTAGGGCAACTCTTGGTCACATCTGGCTAAGAGCAGCTGTGCTGGAACAAAGGTAGACAAATTTCCCTGTTATGTAAGAAGCATCAACCTCCCATGAAATATTAAGATGGAAAATTTATTAAATTAATTGTGGTTTGGTTTCCTCTCTCTTCCCCTTGGAAAGATATTAATTCACTAATCAAGCAAGAATTGTCTTCAGGTTGGTTTAGGAATTTTTCCCTTCCTGGTTTAGCCTAATGTAAGATATAAGGACTGAATTATTAAAGGAAAATGAACATTTCAGTTGCCTAAAAAGGTGACAAAGGACAGAAAAAAGAAATGAAGGTATGAAGCTAAAACTGGGACAGGGAAAGCAGGCAGGTTAAAAATGAATATGATCGTTACATTTCCTAAAAAATTCAGAAAATAAGTTTTAGTTAGCTGCTACTATTAAACTGAGAATGACAAGCAAGTGCTAGAGTTAAAAGGGCAAGTCATAGTCCAATATTTACAAACAGAGACTTCTGAGCATTGCACACACCAAGCCTCCATTTCTGCAGTGTGTGAACACAGGGCTCTGGAGTCAGGAACACCAGGGCAAGCAAGGGATGCTCGAGGTGTCATGGACTTACCTCTCTGTTTACTGAAGAATTCATTACAGAAGGGCTGCAACAGACAGAAGTTTTATCACAAAGCGTGAAGCTCTGGCAGCACTGGCTGTTTGGACTAAACCAACCTCTCCACCTTTGACAGCCAAAAGATGAGAAAGAATTCAAAGCTTCTACCCCAACTCCTCTCTTGGGCTTGTATATAAAAAATCCAGGACTGGAGGAATAACAGGGGTGATTTTTTCCATCTCCAAGCTGCCTAGTATCACTGAATTCCTCCTAGCCCATTTAGGAGAGGAATGGGATAGTTGTCTTCATGTAATTGGTCTAATTGCAGAAGGTCCCCACCTCAAATGTAAAGCGGCTGTAAAACAGGTCACACCTTTGCATATTCTGAAGATTTAGATGGGAAAAGAGTGCAAAAAACCAATTTCTCTAACTCGAAGTCTGACAGCAGACGAGGGGGTCAAAAGACTGGTCAGAGAGGGTTCAGGGAGTGCCTCGAGGATTGCTTTAATTGACAGGTGTCTTGGGTTATGAAAATGCACATTTGCTTTTACCAACACACAGTTGTCTTTTCTCACTGTAAAGAGCTCCTTAAAAAGAGGCTGAATACAACAGATGAACTTGTTAGTATTTCTTAATTAAATGCCTGCAGTCACTTCATTTACCCCGTTTAAAAGTTTAGAAATACAAAGGCAAAACATAAAACTGATGGACAAGGCTAAGTCAGAGGACTGAAATCATAAAGTACAACAGAAACCAAGACTTAACCTTTACTGCTCAAGAGCTGCTTCAGGTTGTGGCCAGAAACAAGAAACCAGAGTGCCCTCTAACAGAGGGATGTGAGTTAGGGATTTCAAAAAGTCCCCAGAAAATGCCTCTTTTCTTCCTTAAACTTGCCATCAGCTGCTTCCTTCCTCCTACACTCATCTGCAAATCTCATCCCCTAAGGACAAAGACAAGAACAGAAATCTGTGCTTGTATTTTGCCTTTGGCTGGAATGAGAAGAACTTTTGATAGCAGAAATCCCCTAATTTTTAATCATTATAATTTGTAATTATTATGGCCTCATGCTAATGTATCCCTAAACATCCAAATGAAAGAAAAATTATTTGAAATAGACTGGAAGGCAGATGCCACCAGCCTAGCAGGTCAATGAAACCAGCTAGTAATTAAAGTTTTCTAAAGGACTCATTCTTTCTGATTTCTTTTCAGCAACTTGAAAAGACAACACAGAGGGGGTCCTTCCCTTAAATGCAATGATATTCATCAAATCCATTTGTAAATATTAGTTCAGTTAAAACAACACATAAGATATAAAATGTAATTAAGTTCTGTATAGATTTCACTTTCACGGAAGACTAAGAACAGCAAGGAAGAAATGATGTTATTCTGTTTCTAGAGCTCATAGGAACCACTAATGATTTCAAAAGCCCACGACTCATCAGCTGCAATTAAAACAATTGCAATGACAGTGACCTCAGCAGAAGACAAAATATAATTGCATAGGCAGCAAACAATACAGAGAGATGAAACTGGAATACAGATGTTACTGATTCATGGGATGCCTAAAAGAATAATTCTCCTGCTAGTGTATTTGTGAGTACTTCCTCACACAGAGGTACAGCAGGGATGGCTGGCCAGAAAACAGCAACTCCAATGCACTGCCCATCTCTGGTGGAGGATTTGACTTCTGCTTTGGAACAAGACATCAGTGTAGACTGTTACTGGAGGGAAAGCAACACAGCCCAGAAGCACAGACCCTGCCAGCAGGTGAGCCATGTGCTGCACACAGCCAGCCTTGGGGTTTGGAACATCTCACATGTATTTGTTTATGTACTTATTATTTTTAGTAATAATGAGCAAGGACATGCTCGCTTCAACAGAATACTTTCCAAAAAAAACCAGCTGGAAAAAATAGCTTTGTACAATTTTCTTAGTTGTAGCCCTGATGGGCAGCTACTTTGATTCACTGGCAAGATGAGCAAAGTTTCAATATTAAAGAACAGCAGGATTAAAAAAAGAAGTTTGTATGTCACTATCTGGCCATTATTCTCAGCTAAACCTCCTTTCCCATTTTCTCCCTCAAAATCTTTGCTCTCAATATCATCATCTTGTGTAGGTCCATTGTCCTCTCCTCTCCTCACTTGCTGACTAATCACAGCACAGACTTTGATACTCTTAAACATTATTTTTTTCACAGGTTGGACAAGTTATCTGCATTTGCATTGTTCTCCTTTCCTCCTTCAGGCTCACGTTTGCAGCTTCTTTTCTCAGAGCCCTGAGAGCATCACTGCTGCCTTCCCCAATGGCATGTTTAGACCACATGGGCATTTTCTCTTTTCCAGCTAGGTCTCCAATGAAAATGACTGCCTCTTTAATACACACTAAGAGCAGAAAAGCCAAACAAAATGGCTGCATCCCATTTAGGGTGTTACTTATGAACAAAAAAAAAGTCACCCAGTTAAATAGCTTTGTGCCCAAAAGAGCTTGAAAAAATGCCTTCTAAAAGTCACTGTCCCTTGTATCTGGCTGCTAAGCTGCCAGCATAATCATCCCCTCAGCAATCTCATTTAAAATGAGCCATGTTTGCAAAACCCTACTGTTTCAGCAAACTTGACTTATCCAACCAGAGCAAGTCAGCTGGCAGAGCTAGTTCTCCTTTGGGATGCAGTACTGGGCAGCTCACCACTCAGAGAGGACCTGTGATCCAAAACCTGCTCTCCCTGATCCTCTCCTTTGTCCTTCAGCAGTAAGACTAGGGCCCAGCTGAGCCTACCTGTTTGCAGGTTAACTTGACTTGATCAAAACATTCTCTTCATTCCATGTCTCCCCTCCTATTTACTTGCCATGGTTTTGTAAGTGCCAGAGTGCACTGGCTTGTACTGGAAGGCACATTTAAAGCATAGAATATGAGAGAATCTCTAATGTCCAGTGGGGTTTTTTTTGTTTTGTTCTCCTTCTCTGTTAAATTTGATACTTGTTTGGCCTGAATAATCTTTACTGCTGGTGGTAACCAAGGAAAGGGAAAAAAACCTTAAACCTCTAAGCTTGTTTTAAAGATTCTAGACATGAAATTAAGAAACAAATAAAATCCAATAGTCATACATTATGGACATCTGATATGAAAAAATAATGAGAGATAAAACATTTTATGAGCACAGAACTAGACAATAAATCACAAGTAATACAAAGACTTCACCAAAAGAAATTCTGGGAAAGAAACAATGTACTTCTCCCTGTTGATATTTCTTGTGATTTGGACCTTTGTTTGAAGTCTGGTTGCTACCTCATGAAAGGTTTCTTCTCTGACACCTTTCTAAATAATCTAACAGCTAGATTTCTAAAGGGGTATTCTGAAAAGATGCTTCTAAATTCCTTACTCTCTAAAAGTTTTAAAATCTCAAACTAGACCAGAGAAACTGAAAGCTTCTCTGGCACTTACAAACAATGTTTTTCAACCAGGCCTAACTTTCTGTAAGCAGAAACAGAGCTGATGATTCAAACACCCATGAGATTCACAATGGTCTTTGTTCTCCTAGTCTGTTTTATACAGCAGATGTACATATACTGGAGTGATGAGTGGCAAAAAAAGTCCTAAAAGAGACAATCCCACAGTTCCTGGATACCTCAAGGCAGCTATGAAAAGCCACAACTAACACCTACTTCCATAAATACTTTTTTGTTTATAGATAAGCCCTGCAGTCTATCAGCAGGAAGACAATCCCATTTTCAAGCCCATGTTCTATTCATCAGCAGCAAAGGAAAAAGGGAAAAAAATAAACTCTTACAGTTAGGTTTGTCTTTACAAACCTAGGCCTCCATTTGGGACACACATTCCAGTCATCCCAAAGGCTAAAGCTGAGAAGGGAACTGAGGGAATGAAAAAGGGAGGGATATAAGAAGAGGAGGGATATAATTGTGTCCATCCCCTGCCAGATGCCGTGCCAGAATCTGGCCCTCTGCTGCTCAAGGTTAAAATTCTCCCTGCTTGGTGCTTGATGACACATCCTGGATATCCAGCATACAAAACCATGAAAAAGTTCTGTTAGATTATAATGGTTACAAGGGAAAAATAAGAAAGCTCGTGGAACACACACAGGCAGGCCATGAATTCTTTACCTTGTTTTGATAAAGAAGGAAAAAAAAACTAAAGCAGAAAGACTCAGCTGCTTTGAAGCTGGCCATTTTGTTAGCTTTTGCCTCTAGCTGTACTTCCTAGTCAGGAATGACAACAGAAACTTTAGATAGTATTTATGTACTTACTTGCAGAAAAAACCTCCACAGCTATCTGTATAATGAAAGAGATGTTGCCTTTAGATCCAATTAGATAAATTTATCCTGTGAATGAATGGACCTTCTAAAGGCACAATAAAAACAAAAAGGCTGATTATGGTGGTAGTATTTTAATCCATGGAGGGAAAAATCGAACAAGGTTCCTAACTAGAAAGAAATTATATGTTTCTTGACTTTGGATTATAAAACACACACACTTTTTTTTTTTTTTTTTTTTTTTTTTAACCTATGGAATCATCTTCCATCTTTAAGAATTAATTGTGAAGGGAATTTTGGAGCACCTTGAGAAGAAAATGTGGTAAAGATTTCCTTCAATTATGGTTTTATCTAAAATGTTCCTATTTATTTGAGTTGGCTTCAGATCAGGGACTTTAACTGGGAAAGACAGTGCTGTGCACTGTGAGATGGAGGAGAACTGTGCTCAGGGTACATAAAGAAAGGTGGTCCAGGACTGTTGAAATCTGCTGGCTTCTCCTCCTTCACTGAGGTGGATTTCTGCAGCTTCCTGTGTCAGGACAGGGTGTGTCTGTCACACAGCCAGCACGAGTGCCAGTGCCAGCGCTCCCCTAAAGCAGCAGCTTCACTGCACAGGAGGACAGCATCTCTACAGCTGGTGCTGCCCATGGTGTCTGTACATCCCCCATGTGGCTCTTACCCTGCTGACCTGGGGGCCTCCCTGTCCTTGGGCCCAGAGGATCAGCACTCCCTGTAACAGCTGAAGGGTTTCTAAACACTGCAAAAATCCCCTGGCTCTTTGTGGCCTCAGTGGAAATCAGGACCCAGGTGGAAATCACCTGATCTGACCAAGACACAGCCAGGCTCTCCTTAGTCAAGTCCAGCAAGACAGCAGCTCTTCCTAGCTCCTAATTAACCTCATTTGATGGCTGACACTGAAGTAGGCCAGAGGAGTTGTCTCTGAAGGGGAATTTGGGAGCAGATAAGAAGTTTTCTAGCACTAGGTGAGGTGATTGCTGCCCCAGCCCCCAGCTTAAATTCAGATCCCTCATTCTTGCTATGGCTATCATCCTCTGCAACACTGTCACACATTTTTGCTGCAGATGACTCCCCCCTTCCCTCCTCCTTCTCCCCTTTTTGAGAGAAGCTGCAGTGGTGTCCTAGAGTTCAAACAACCTGCAGTGCCTTGGACACATCTTTCCAAAACCAACATTTACAATTCATCAGTTTGCCCTGCCCTAGCAGTACACCTAATTTGAACCAAAGCTGCCTTGCTCAAAACATCTATCAGCTCAGCACTGTATAAAAGAGGAGGAAAACCTTCCTCCTGATACAGCAGGTAGAAAGTAGGTAAAGGATGAGAGCAGTGAACGCAGCACTGGCATATTAACACTCACAAAAGAGCAGACCTAGTGGCCCTGCTGTAGAGGCAATGCTGGTACAGGAAACTTTTGGTTTTCCCAAGGCAGACACATTAAATATGACAAGGAATATTGGCTTTTCTATTTGACTTCAGAACAGCAAGAAACATATTCTGAACGTAAGCCAAGTGTCTGGCACAATAGAACAGCTGGCTAAATTATTTCGGCCTACAAAGCTTTTACATTAAAAATTCTACTTCAACTGAGGAAAATTTCATATCAGCAAAGAAAATTTTGTACACAGCTAACATTTCCAGGGCTCATTTCACTTCTGTGCCCTGGTTCATGTTATGATGACACTGGCATTAGGCAGAAAGGGAACACATAAGGCTGAGCCAGTGCCCTGCTGGTGCTCCTTCAAGCATTTTGGCACAGCAAGGATGCTGCCAGCCATGCTCCAGCATCACTTGCTGTGGACCACCAATGGGGCAGAGCTAACAGCTCACATCCAGCAGAGTCCTTAGGGCAGCTCTCATTTAAAGCACAGGAGTAACTTTGCCCAGCAGAGCTTGGCACCAGGAGAGAGCCTGCCCAGGCCCAGGTAACCAGGGGGAACATCTCCTTCCCTTCGAGGGCAGGGTGTGTCTGCACCCCTGGTTTAGAAGATAGAAGACCCAATCTACACTTAATGATGATGTAAGATTTTTCTTCTTTTTCTTCTGCATCATCTCTAGATGGTCACCCAGTGTTACACAGGCTATGCATCCTGTCCTTTGTGTCACTAACTTGGCCCTTCAGATCCTCCTTTCAGTGACTAGTGTGAGTTTTATAGCATATTCTGTAGTTGAAAACCTCACAAATATGGCCTCATTAAGCTGCATCGCTCACATTTCAGGGTAAATCATTACTATTCTCCTCATTTTAGAACCCAAGGACATAAAATTTACAGAAATAGTGAGACAGGCCACAGAGCAAGTCATTGTCTGAGGTGAGACCACCACACTGGATTCCTCCCCCAGGCTCACATGGATAGATGTGACACACAACAGCCTGAGCACACGTGTGGCTCTGCACAGGAGCCCTGCTCTGGAGTCACTGGGGGGACATGAAATGTGCATTTATTTACATTACTTCTCCCACTGAACTCAGCAGCATTGCAAGTTCAGGCAGAAAAGTACATTTTAAGAAATGAGCACATGTGGCATTTTCACTGACTCAGAGCGCCAAAATTACTCCATCAATTCATTTCGTATTTGGCAAGTGAGATAAAGGTTTTCATTCCCCAAACTGTCTCCCAACACCCCTGCAGTTAATTCATCCTAAGAGTCTGGCTACTATCAGAGCTAAAAACTCTCTTTGGAAACCTACAACATTCTTAGCACACTTCAAATCCCACCCACTCAACCGTAGCCTTGGCTGTGGACACAACCCTGCATTCATATCACACACACACACACATTCCCTGTCAGCATTTCCAACCAAAAAAGGACCCACAATGCAACAAGCAATAAAAATACCCTCTGAGTACTTTTCAGATTTCCTGTTTGTTTACATAATCACAGTTATTGTTTCCATAGCTTTTCCCAGAAATATTTAATGTAACATTAAATGAGAAAATCTTATTAGTAGAGATTCATAATGATATTATGACTAACTATAAATATTTGTCAAAGCAGTCGCCTTAAGAAAAAGAAAGAAAAACAATCTGTTACAACTACAGCATTTCAAAATGTTTGCCTTCTTGGCATTTTATTATAAAAGCCAGATAAAGAAATTAATTTAATATCTTTTTTTAATTAAGCATTTTCTTTAGAGCGATTTTTCAACAGAGGTTTATTTATTATACTAAGAAAAGCTGCAAATATTTAATAGAAAATGCATGTCTTAGATGATGAAATGTTCTCAGTCCATTGTTTCATATTTGGACAATTCAAGAAAATAATTAATGCAGATGAACTCAGCACATGAAATGTAAATGAAAAGTGGGTTTAAGAATAGTGGAAAATATTCCCAAGAATGGATGAAATGACCTAATGAAAGCCAGAAAATGAGCCATTAAGCCCCTAGTCTCTCCCACTGTATCTTTTTAGATTTGAGGAAATGTGCAGGACTTCCCTGATGGGTAGTAAAACCTTTCTAGGATCTTTATTGCTCTGGCTGACGCCTGATAAATTCTGACTGAAATTCCCTGCTCAGGGTATCCTTTGCCTTTTTTCCCATTCCGAGACAGCTGACTCCTCATGCTGCACACATCACACCCAGAGACCTCGCCTGGGCTCGGGGTTGCTGAGTCAGGTGTGTCATTACTGTGTGCCACCAGAAATGACCCAGTGGGCCTGGCCTCAGGGTGCCAGTTCCACCCTCAGCGGGAAGCTAAGGGATAAGGTAGGCAAAATAAAACATAATCCGAACTCAGGTGGAATCCCCAGGCTGAGGTTTGGTGGAATGTTTATTCAAGCAGCTGGAATAGCAAGCAAAGGCATAGAAGGCAGTATTTGCCATTTATTGTAGCTGTCGTTTCACACCAGCACAGTCCTGAGCACAGAATACTGTACAAGCCTTTCAAGCCAAAGCTGGCCTCACATCTCAGTTCCCATGTATGATGTAAGAAGTGTGCACTGCCTCAAACATCTGACAAACTTGCTTAAAAGGGTTGACCCAGACCAAGAAATGTATTCAGTGGAAATTGTTTCTTAGCTTGCCCTGGGCTTGATCCCTCCTCTGTTTGTTTTCCCCATCTGTTTGTCTGCTACAGATGTAGCAGCAGTCTTCCAGTCGTCTTTTTCAACCTGCTCCATTTTTCATGCTTTTGAGAAAAAGACATGGTGATAAAAGGTTTTCCTTTTCCCTTCTGCAAGGCTTTAAGAGAATCTGCTACCCAAGGGTTGAACACACTGTCTTTGGTGCAGTTATGGGAGCAGGTCTGACTTCTGCAATGAGCATTAACCAAGAGTGTTGCTCTCATTACCCATTCCTGAGCTGAGGTACCTGATGGAAGAACACCAGTTTCCCTTTCTGTAAAGCAGATAAAAGCCACTCAGGCCGTTGCCACAGGCATGGTCTCAGACACTCCTTCTCCACAGGCTCTTGCCTGGCACAGCTGCCAGCTCAGCATTGCTTGGACAGACAGACAAGCACGGGGGCAGCTCAGCTGAAGAGGAAAGGAGGTGAAAGTGCAGAAGATTTAGAAAGAAGCCAAGAAAGAAAATAAAGCAGAGTTCCCCTTCTCCTCTATGCCTCACAGCACACCTTGCCAACACAGAGTCAGGACCATGTTCTGGCCCTGGTGCTACCACTGGGGCTGGAGGGACCCTCACTCCCCTACAAAAGGTTCTGGAGTGGAGTTCAGCTTGGAAATGTGCTTTACCTTATCATCCCTCAACAGACACCTCTTTCAGAAAAATTAGGTGTTTCTTTAATACCCACAAGTGAGCTGGTTTAATTTACTTTCCACATGATTACACATATTTTCCATTCCAAATCAAGTAATAAATAAATAAGAAACAACCCAGGACTGACAAAGCCCTTTATTTCTCCTACTTCCCAATTTATTTTTCTGCTGGCATTTTGCACCATTGTCCATGGTGTGTTTTCAAATGCTACAAGCAAGAGCTGGTTTGAAAAACAAGGAAGCTGTACAGTTGGAAAGCTGAAGCGCAATTGGCATACCAATAAATGCCTTGATAGCAACTTCAATACAGCTGCACTGCTGTGTCTTGTTTGCAGAGCTCCTCTCTCTCATTTTTTGTAAAACCTTGGGCCCCGCACAGAGGATGAACCAGGAGTGGCCCCCAGTGTTACAAAAGATGTGGTTAAAAGGGCAAAGACTGTGCAAAGCAATCGCTGATGTTGGAGATACCTTGACTGGTATTCTGGGCTATGACTGTGTCTAATCCTCTTAAAACAGGGTAAATATCACCTGCCAAATGAGTGTTAAATACTGTGCTCCCAAGGGATTATCCCTACTGACTCCTTTCCTTTTTTGTTGGATCAGAGAAATGGCATCAGCAAGGAAAAATCAAAAGTTATCTCATCAATCCACGATGAATATAGTGGGGAAGAGTTATGTCTGCATTTCCAAAAGTTGTGGTTTTATTATACAAGCACAGAAATCTCTGTGAAATATCTTAATTGCAGACACTTGAGCCTGTGCCTCTGCCAGCTCATATCCTGGTTTTGCTGCTCTTGGCCAAGACAGGAGAGGAGCTGTTCTTGCCATCCACAGTTCATCCTAGGGGTAAGAGCTCCCCACCACGCTGCTTTGGGAGCTCCAGGCAGCACAGAAACTGCAGCCACTTTTCTGTACATCTTCTGAAGCACAGCCCGTACCAGATGTCCACACTACCCCAGCAGCTTGTTCCCTGTCACACAGCTCGGCCTCTCAGAAAAATCACATCTGCTCTGGGTCAAGCAACATTGAGGTTACCAAGGGATGCTCTACCATGATGTCCTCACTCTACAGCCAGGTAAATACAAAAAAAGGAATAAACCAGCTCTTTTTATTTCTTCAAAATTTTGCCTGGTATGATGCAGCTTTGATGGCTGCAGTGACAAATACATGAACTCTAACCAGGCATTCTCAGAGAGAAAACTAGAGAGAAAGCAGTGGCATTCTTTTTTTTCTTTTCTTGGAAGGAGAGAACCAAGTCTAAAAGTTTGGACACAGACACCCATCCCTTACTGTAATCCAAGCCATAAATCCCTGGTCACATGTTGTCCAAACATTACCAGGTCATCCAATGGAGCAGGCATGAGGAGATGGAACATTCCCCAGGATGATGTTTCGTATAGAGGAGTGTTGCAAGGAGTTGAAAATTTGGCACTGATGTTTTTGAGTAATGTTATTTTCTTAAACAAAGAAGAATGAGTGAAGAGGACTTATTCTATTGAAGGAAGAAAAGAAAAAAAAAAAATCACTGAAAAGTATTGTATTCTGTGGGACACAAAATATAGGTTTTTGCTCTATGTGAGGTTGAGGTAGAGAAGGATTTAAACTGCCCTGCAAATTTCCTGTTGTGTGACTGTATTTTTTAATTCTGACTTTTAATGTTCCAACTTTTCTTTAAAAAGTAGCATTTCAGGAAAAAAATATCTTCAAGAAAGACCTCGAAACCATATACAGTTTGATCAAGCCCACAAGGATAAAGGCTAGGGCTTGCCTCTTGAGCCCTGGTGAAACTAGCTGAAGTGTTTAAAGCTGTTCCCATACCCTGCTGACCTCCCTGCTCCTTGGCCGACCTCCTGCACGCCTGAAGAAAAGCAGCAAAGCAAATGTGTGCAAACATCTCAGCCATTCTCACTCACAGGCTCTTTTACCAGTGTGATCTCACCTCTCTGGCCTAATTAGCCTGAAGAGTCAATGACAACATGTTTGGGATTATGCTGCAGTCCTTGCCGAGGTGCTGCATATGCTCCTCTCCACTGACCCTGCTACAGAGCTGGCAACTTCTTGCCACGGGGCAGGGAGGGCACAGGGCTTGGAACAGACTGAGCTGCTCCAGCCAGATTCAGCACTCAGGTCCCTGGCCCCAGTCTGAACCACATGTGCATGGCAGATTAAAACACCAAGAGAAAACACATGGGGTTCATCTGGAGGAGGAGTGGGACCTTTGCAGAATGAAATGCCTTTTGCTTTTTCACAGATCTGCTGAGCTTGGCAATCATTTGTGCACTGAGCACTAATTGTTATTTGCTGGGAAGAGAGAGAATCCTAGAGGATGACTGGAGTCTCTGAGCTCCTTCACTCCAAGCACTGCCCTTGCAGTGGTTTATTGCACTGGCAGGACAAAGGAAGTACATTTGGAGGCCGAGTGGACAAACCCTCACTGTCCACTAGAAATGGCAAATTCCACCCTGACCCAGCACACAGCCCCCTCCTCTCCGTGCTGGAGCAGGTTCTGCTCAGGCATTCACCGAGGCAGAGGGCACATGACAGCATCTCTGCAGCCCATGGGGGCTCAGCTGGGAGAGCACAGCAGGAGGGAGAGCTGGGACGTTCTGCGTGGCAGAAAGCCAGTCTGACTCTGGGACATCGCGCAGGGAACACTTAGGGGCTGCCCTGGGTACTTTTACTGGCTTTTCTAGAAGGAAATTTATGTAACCTGTACAGCTGTCTCAAGGGCCAGAAATGCTGCTTAAATGACTTAATGATTGCTTGGCTAAGGGCTAAAACTCCAAGCTTTTCTTGGAAGCACTGGCTCCTGCCTGGATGCAGCATTGAAGTACACACACTGATATTGGGCAACTGCTGGCCAGGTGCAGTAAATAGAACTCTCTTTTCCACAGATTATCCACACAGAAAGTGTTTCCTCTCTTTTAAATCCACAGGTGTCTTTCAATTCCTTGGGGTTTAACAGGTTTACCTCTGTTAGCATTAGATCAATCTTTTTCTTTACAATAGACTTTCCAACAGTAACTCTGTCTTCCTTAAGTTAAGGCTCAGAAAAATTGACAGATAAAGAGATACTGTGCTGGGCAAATGCTGAAACCAAAAGAAAAAAAGGGCAGAAAATCTGTACCTGTATCCAGAACTAATTAGATCCGGGGGAATCATTAATTTTTTTTTTTTTTTACTTTGGAGGATGAACATAAATTTTAAAAAAGGTTAGAACAAATGCAAATCACTTCACTTATTTTAATGGTTGGGAGTTTTAATTAAGAAGTCACTTTACTATGATTTTGGTGGTATTCCATTTTCTGAAAGGTTTTGAGGTTTTTTTCTTATTAGACCATCTTTTAAGTGCAATTGTAATGGCTCATTGTAATTGGGAAACAATAAGTTCTGTGCAAAAATGTGGAAATGAGAAGTTCCTGCATTTCTGGAAAAGAATGCAGCTTTGAAAATAGCAAAGTATATTTTAAAGATGTTTTTGGTTTTCCCTGTTCAATGTGGCCTAAATTCCTGAAGTTGTCGCACAGCAGTTTTCCTTGGGTGAGCTGTAGCAGTAGGTTAGTTTCTCTCACTTTCCAAAGCTTTGAGCATGCCTTAAAGTAGTTCAGGGCCCACATTCTAACCCTGTCACAATCCTGACAAATCCTACTCTGTCCAAAATCAGTGGCTTTGATCCACTTCAAAATGAGCTGTTCATTCCATGCTTTTTCAGCCCCATTACCCATAATCCCCATCCTGTGGAGGAGACACGATGAAAACCTAACCTCTTCTTTCCCAAGTTTTTATTTTCGTGCTGGTTTCTCATTTTTTATGTTCCTTCTGCTTCTGAGAGATCATTTCCAGAAGTTTTCTGGGTCCCTGCTGATGACCAGGAGTTGGATGTCTCCCAGTTTCTGGCCCTGCTTTGCTCTGTTCTGGTGTAACTCATATTTCCATTATTTGATTCAAACTGTGGCCTTGCCCCCACCTTTCACAGCTCACATTTCCAGTCTCATGCATGTTCTACTGCACCCCTACTCTTCATTCTCCCAAATTATAACAATACTTTTAAACTTACAAAGGGGAAAACAGCATGCATTATTCTGTAGACAAACAAGGCAGGGGTTCCACATGGCATAAATCCAAGTGCAGGACTTGTAAAACCCATCACCAGATTCCCAGTAACCAGTGTTTCTGTCTAGAAAATATTAGCCAAATATAATTTGAAGAGGAGCTGGCAATAAAAATTCCCCAGAATTAAAATCCTCAGGGAAGCTGCATCTCCAGTGAGGTTCTGGCTTTTTTACAGGGTGCTAAGAGGGTTTCCCTGAGTAGTTCCACATCACTGGATTCATATGGAAGGGAATCATCTCACAGGCTGGTTAGGGCATTATCAAATGCTTTTGTTTTTCCACGAAGAACTATTCCTGGTTTTCATCATGTGAACTATTTTATATGTAATCTGTTGCATTAATCAAGTCCCAGGTAAGTCAAAGCCCTAAGTCAGCCTAACAATGTGATTTCCCTAAAACAAGTGTACATCATCATCCTTTATACGAGATAAGACCGCCATGCCTTGTCTTGCCATTTCAGAGTTTTACTTTTCTGCAACACAGCCATTTATCAGGCACATAAGTATTCTGTGCTCCCTGCTCTGCTTCTTTCAGGGCTCCAAGGGAACAGCACTTTGTTCCCTTTTTTTCCCCTCTTTTATAAAAAAAATTATTCCTTTTTCTGGAGGAGTGTTAAGGGACCTGAAATCCCCCAAAAAAGGCAAAAAGAGAAAGGAAAAAAAATATACCTTTTCTGGAATTTTTCTTCAAAGGTTTTATGATCACAAAACTATCTGTTTTTATCAAAAGTAACACAGCATGAGAATGCTGGGGTTAAGGCCCAGAAGTCCCTGTGGAGGTCTGCTTATCAAAAGGTACAAATATTAGCCTGGCACCAAAAGAGGAGAGAGAAAAGGGATAGAATATCATCACTTGAGAAAATCAAATTGTGACATTCCATCAAGAGACCGCAGGTGCTCAAACCTCTTCCTCCAGGTTGTTATTTAAACAAAGCCCCAAACCAAAAAAGCTCCTAACTCAGAGACCTAATTGGCTTTATTCAAGAAGACATGAAGAAAAGAAAGCAAAAAAGCAGGGCACAGATTTTTTGGTATTGCTGATCTGTTGAAAAGAAAGTGAATCTCCAAGAAAGGGCCAGAAAGACAGAAAGCTCTCCATGGTAAAAATGCAGTCTGAAGTTTATTAGATTATTTCTGAAATACTCTGAATTCACTGAAATCCCCTGAAAGGGATGGCTATGGCTGCTGAGTTTGAAATTAAAGATACATCTGGTTGTGATTCACAAGTGTTCACCTATGTGCACATCACAGCATTGTTCTGCTTTGTGCACAGCTTGGCTTCTGGGGTGAATCACAAGGCAGGCTGCCTTCCTCCCAGTTCCCAATAAACTGAGGGAATGATGTAGCCACGTTACTAGTGGTGGAAAAAAACCTAAATTATCTCCAGGAAGTTTCCCAACAAGTAGATGGTATCCCAAAGATATTACTGGAGTAATTGTTGTTCTAGCTATTAGGAATCTTAATGCTCATAAAGAAAAACTCAGATCAAATAAATCTTGACTGTATCTTGCAATAATCACTCAAACATGCTGAGATGGCCTTTCATGCTCAAGTGCTATTTTTCAGGATGATTTTATTCACTTCATAGCTTTTGGTGTGAAACTTCATGCCACAGAGAATTTTTCCAAACAGCATTATTGTCACTTTGGGTTGACAACTTTGAAGCTTTCCTTTAAAAGGAGGAGGAAAGCATTTCATGTAAAGATAAAGGAAATAAAACACTTCTATTTGAGGCTAAGTGCAAATCAGTGACTATTTGGGTTATTAAAAACATGCTGTCAATTTCCTGCAAACTTCTAGGAGGAACAAGCCTCACATCAGCTTACTTTAAGCTTACTACTCAGCCTTTCTCCTAAATTAAACTGCAGCTGTACTTGAACACACTTCTGCTTAGAACACCAGTTATAGGCAGCATTCAGGACTATGGGTATTCATAGATATCCATATTCATACAGGCCACGGCAACTCTACACAAGAATTCCAGTTCTTTCTCCACATTTTAACAAGTTTCAGATCCACCCAAACCTGAATCCTCACCGAAATTTAGCTCAGCCTTTGTAGTCATTTCTTCACGCTATTGACCTGAATATTGACCTAAACTGATTTACACAAGATTGTCTTTATCCTTGGGCAAATTTACATGTTTTGATATCTGCAACAGACCCTGACCAGCCAGTATGGCTTTGGCCCAGCATTATTAGAATAAGAAATAAAAATAGCAAATAAATGGTCATCAGTAATTCACATGGCAGAAATTCTTTTATCCATCCAATTTCACTTATAAACTGTACCTGAAGTCAGGTTTACAATGGCTGTATTTAGTCAGCTGTCCCATAGGCATTGCTGGTGAGGTGACTGTGAGATTGACAGAGCTTCAATAACATTGAAAAGCTTCCTAGGATCCCTGTAGGGCAGCAGTGCTGACAGCCTTAGGCTGAGCACTGCCAGCAGTGGTGTTGCTTGCAGTGGGAAAATGCAGTGAGGTAGGTGTTCACTGGTATGAGCAGTATGGTACTGGTATATTGCTGATATCATCTGGCCCTGAGTTACCTGGGCAATTACACTGGAGAGCTCTTCAACACAGCACTTCCATTTTTCCAGAATCTCTCTTTGGGCATTATTAACCTTTATATTTTTTTACAGCAATTACTTTTCAGTGCCCCATTTCAAACAGCATATTTATAAATGCACCAATACTGCAAAATTCTGCTGCCAAAGATGTGGACATTCTCTTCATCTGCATGACACTCAGTCTGCATTATTTGTCATGTTAGAATACTGCAAATCTGGAATACATCTGTACTGGAAACAAACATGAGGCAGGCACGCAAACAGCGAGGCTACACAACGTGGACAATTTGTCATCCATGTCAAGGGAAGCACGACCTGCTGCTTCCATCATGTAGCTCTGTTCCCACCCTCATTAATACTGATCTCAGAGCTGCTGCATCACCTGGCAGCACAAACAGTGCCAGGCAGGCAGAGGCCCACAGCCACATTTCCTTAGAACCAGACTGAGATATGGAAGGACAAGCAGCAGCTAAAATCATGTATTAGTCCAAAGCTAGCCCTGAAAGGAGTATGTGTGTATTTTTAATAACCAAGTTCTACTGAGCAAAGGGAGATTGTTCAAATTCGGGAGTAAAACTTTTTTTTTTAGAGCTTTCAACTCTTGGATTTGGTCAAAGAAGATTTGGGAGTTTTTTCCTGTTTCCAGAGTAGCTGGGAAAATGGGTTTGAAGAGGAACAGCAAACTGAAGGGGAAAAGCAGCAATACAAGCCTGCATGACAAAGATTTTCTCTGAACCCCAGCCTTCTGCAAAGGACACCTTCCCAAACACACAAAGGATGCCAGCAGATTTTGTGCTGGCTGTGATGTATATGAGAGGACATAGGGGGACATGAAGGACATGAAGGACAAAGGGGGTTTTAAGTCTATGGTCA
This sequence comes from Ploceus nigricollis, assembly GCA_013399945.1. Classification (NCBI taxonomy): domain Eukaryota; kingdom Metazoa; phylum Chordata; class Aves; order Passeriformes; family Ploceidae; genus Ploceus; species Ploceus nigricollis. The sequence goes on from VXBC01010169.1 coordinate 2,989,355, forward strand.
AATATACAGTGATCATCTGTCACTGAAGAACAATGCAACCTGATGGTAATTAGGACATCAATGAAGTAATTACCTCCATTCACACCAAAAGGTGACTGGATAGTGTGGTGAGCCAAAGTACATTAATACAAAAGGAGGAGAAACAGAGATCCATTCATGTTAATACAAAAGGAGGAGAAACAGAGATCCATTAATGTCTCTGCCAGATAAATGCACTGCATAAAGCTATCTCTATCATTTGGATGTGATCTTGTAGATGCATCACCACTCCCAGTCTTTCATGCCTGGATTTATCAATAGATACTAATCACTAAGCACAAGACACATACTTCAGTTTAGCATTCTCAAATGAGGCCTTGAAAGTAACTCTTTTTTTTTTCCTTATCTGCCATATGATTAGAAGATTCCTTGCATTTTTCTTTGGGGTGGTAGCAATATGCAATTGCTGCACTTAAGTGAAATCCAAGCGCAGCTTTTAAAGTTGGTGTAGTGCACACATCTGACAACAGTGAAAAGAATGTTACCTCAAGCCAAGCTGTTTGATTTTCCTTTCTCCTAGCTCAATTTGCTACAAGATGCTTCACTAACACCAGATTGTCCTAAACCAGTACATAAAGAGAAACAATCTTAAAATATTGTCAAGAATATTTGCCAGCTCAAAATCTACTCATCCATCTCCACTAACACAATGAAGGCAACAAAGCAGGCTAATTATACTTAATTCCTCTACCTAAGGCATAATACTTTGGCTGAGCAGACGGGTGATAATTTAACAAGCTGTAATAAAAATCAGAGTATCTATCCATATGCATCTAATATAGAGGCCCCTACATTAATGAAGACTTAGCACTTTGTATTCTCACCACAAAAAAGTCCAAGTATATGTGTGTTCTAAGAGCCCAGAATGTAAAGAGGAACATTTTATGTTCATAAAATCAGAGAAAGAGAAGAGGAGAATTGATGAGTGCCATAGTTCATCTAAAGTATTATCTTTGTGAGTTTTCATGTATTGATTTTGGCAGAAATAGGATCAAACCCTGCTGTCACTTACAATAGTAAGAAAGTGTTTAGGTAATGCCTGATTAGGTTTTAGTGTACAAAACAAAATTGCCTGGGTATTCTGATGGTTATATCCTACCATAGCATAGATCTAATAAAAAAAGGAATGAGTAATATAGCAATAAAACAAGTTTTATCAGGTCATCATTTTGTCACAGAACCCGTCGTTTTTACAAAACCATCAAAGCCAAGAGCTCAGCTGCTGGCTTGCACGGACACAGAGATTAAAAGAGCTTGAGCAAGTCTGGTCTTAGTGTCACTATTATCTGCTTTGACCTTTTTTACAATTTTCATCAATGAAATTAAACTGTACTTATGTGAAATACACTGAAATCACATTTCAGAAATCATTTCTATCATTTAGATTGCTTGGGTTTACTTTGCTTTAGATGAGACCAGTAGCTCTGCATGAAGTACTGCTTCAAACTTTGTTTAAGAGAAATGCTGCAGTTTCTTTTACACTCAGTTCAGATTTCCCAAGCAGTTTCAAAAACCACAACACTGAGAGACCTGTTTAAGCAGAGCACATATTTTGTGAGAAAATATGAGTTAGAGAAATGCATGTCTGGTCAGTACAGATGGGTTCTGGCTTTGCAGAGATGGGTTGGTTAGCAGGTCCCACTGAGTCTTCTCCCAGCCATGGCTCCCCTTTCCCAGTTCTCAGTGATACCCATAACCTGTCCTCATGGACAAACAGCCTGGAAAATGGCAATTCCAAAAGCACAGATTTAAAGAGGCACAAACTGAAAATGGTGGCCAAGAGTTGGATATCAAGTTCTCAGCTCTTCATATCTGTGGCACTGGCTTTAGCTTCAGTCCATGAGAGAGGCAGGGAGTATTTTGGAAGCACCTGTGCCCAACAGATCCCAAACACAGATGTCTGAGTCGCAGAGTGGCGTTCAGTCACAACGTTAGCTCCAGGCCACAACTGTGCTAACAGCTCCGTACTAATGAAGGGAAACTTTCCCAAAGATTACACCACACTTCATCTTCTTTAATAAAATATGTTCCAGAATTATTCATCTGGCACATCACCAAATATCTGGTTTCCTTTAATTATTTTTTTTTAGAATCTGATAGCCGACAATGAGTCCACGATTTGCAATTTCTCTCTCATTTCTGTAATCACCCATTCTGTGACTGAACAAATCTGAAGTGGAAGAGGAAACCATGTAAGGAAAACTAAGCAAATCCAAAAGAGACACCACCTCTGAGGCAAGAGTAAAGGGAAGAGAACAAATAAGTGAGTGAGGGAATGGAGTAGTTTGTACAGCTGTTTTAACTTCAGGAATCAGGCCCAGACATCTCTGCATTGTTCCAGTGTCATTTTTTCTAGTTTCCTTTGTTGTCACACTAGGGGGTACAGATACATACAGGCAAAGAGCAAGTGCTCTTTTTGCACCCAGAAACAATCACTCCTGGAAAAGCACAGTTCTAGTGTTCTGGGATGCCTTTAACAAACAGCTTTGTTGTTCAGTATTGGACTCATACTATACTTCCTAGAAATAGAAAACAGGGAAAACAAATTAACAACAAAACCAAGCTTTTGGAGATGTCTCTTTGGCTTTTATCAGTCTCAGAGCTTTGGAGACAGATTTTTTTAGCAGTCACCCGGAAGACAATGCAAGGTACTGTTCTTTCTCTTGCTTTTTCCCACCCCTATTCAATAATGTTGCCCCACAGTATCAAGAATTACTGCTTTATACACAGTAATAGAGTAGGACCTGTGAAATAAAGCACACATCTCCTGACTGCCCAACCAAGAGGCTGAGTGGGACTAAGGGAGCTGGGCAAGCCCGGAGGATGGTGCTGTGCAGGACAGGGGAGCTGCCCTGCCCGGTTCCTGCGGGCACGCTCAGCCTTTCACCTCCGCACACAGCCCTACACGTGCCTGCTCTCCCTGGCTGCTTCCCGTGCTCCAGGCTCAGCTCCTCGTCACACGGACCATTTCCTGACCACTGTGCCTCTCTCTGTGGTTAGAGCCAGCAGCCTTTTTCCAGCAGGACAGTTTAAGGGGGCTGCACAAACCCGCTTGCCGTTCCTTCATGTTTGGTGCTACACTGACATCTTGTGGCCCTTAACCCTGGTGAGGCTGTAAACAAGGCCAGCGATTTCCAAATGTTTCAGCAAGGATGCAGTAACAACAACTTTGGGAAAGCAGCATTGATTTACCTCTCGATTCCTATCTGCTTGAATTCGTGTTCCAACCCTTATCTGTCCCGTTTGGTAACAAACTTTTAGGTTAAGTCTCTCCAATTAAACAATAATCAAGTCAAAAGTAGTAACAAACAGACTGTAAAGCTAAACCGGAATTGCAGCAGGTGAACCCTTTGTGCAGATGGAAGCAACTTCCCAGTCTGAGGAGAAAGCAGAGTCTACAGATTGCTGTTGCTTTCATATTCTGTTAGTAGGCCCTGCCCATGGTTTTATAAAGCTGAGGTTTTAAATTGCTATAACTATCTACACATTACTTCAGCTGTTATTCAAGAAAATTTCCAAGAACAAAACCATATGGGTGATATGGTACTATTTTGCCACTGTATTTAATGATCAACAGTAAGAATAAAAGCAAGAAAACATATTTGGAAACAATGCCAGTAGTTATATCCACATATTAAAGCTACCTGAAATTAAATTATATGCCTGTTAAGAGACAGGGCTCTTATACTATCATAATATATCCAAATGGAGACTTTCTTTGCCTTTATCCTTATGGGGAAAGGAGAAATAAAACCAGACACTATAGAGTTGGGCATAACTCCTTAACCCTAAACAGGTTTTTATACAGCTACAAACAATATATGAAAAGGCCTGGAGCTGAACTGCAGTATGGATGATACAGCAAGTAAAAGGGATTTTAGCATTGAAAACATGAAAGACCACACTTCAATCCAGATTCACTCCTCTAAGCACTCATCCACTTCAGCTAAAACAGGATTTCTGATGCTGCTGCTGGGTAGGTCAATGCAGAAACATATTCTTCTGTGGGATGACTGGAGGTTGTGCTTGGATGCACTGAGCTTTGGAGGCATTGATCTCTCCCGTCAGTAATCACTGTGTTATCTAACTAGCTAGATTAAAAGCTACAAGCTGAAGGGTTTCAGAGAAGCATCTAGAACTAAGATCCAATGCCTTATTTATAAGCAAAGTACTGCAGCTAAAATAAATGGGATACAATATCACAGCTGAAATAAATGGGATACTAGATTTGGGGTAAAGAAGAGGATCTTTACATGCATAATCAAATAGCTAAATCCAAGTCAATTTAATTTCATATTCCTAACACTACGCCAGGTAAAGTTCCTTTTTTTATCTGGTAAATTATCAGTGTATAGCATTAGACAATTAGATCATCACAGAAGCAATGTGGGAGACACACAAAGAGTCATAACTGCTAAAAGGGCTTTCCCATACAGAAAATAAAGGAAGATCTCACTGGAAAACCTAGCCTAAGGGATTCAATTTCTTTTCTTAGAAAAACACTAAAAGAAAACAAAATGTTTTGCACATTCATCGTAGGTTCTGGTGTAATCACTGGCAAAAAGGGACATTGCAAGGGGACATCTTCCCCTCCTGCAGATGAGACTGGCTGTAGGAGGGTACAGATCTCTGTATAGGAGACTCCTGAGAGGGGGAGCAGGGGGAAAAGGTAAAGAGAGAGAGGACTGACTTGACTGGTGGGCTCCAACGCAGAGCAAGCCCAGGACAGGGACAGAAAATAAAATGATTAGATTAGATTAGGATAGATTAGATTAGATTAGATTAGATTAGATTAGATTAGATTAGATTAGATTAGATTATTGGGCCTGGTCCCCTTCCTATTGTGGACAACCTATGAAATAAACTGTCCCACAAAACACTCACATTCCTCCCCAAAAGCTACATTCTGTCTCTACCATGTCAGACTTCCATCCTTTATGGATCAAAATGTGCTTCTCTGGTACAGCCTGTGTTTATTCATCGTCACCATACCCGCTCTTGGCTTTTGTGCCAGCACACTCCTTTCACCCACACAGCTCTTGTCTCTCCAGGTGTATTTGTAGGCTGTTCTCATATTGTCTCCCACCCTTCATTAGGCTCAAGTGAACAGACAAAGCCCTTCTGATCTCCTCTCATGAGGGCTGTCAGTGCAGCAGACTGTGCCTGTGGTGCCTCAGAGTCCTCTGGTTTGATAAGAGCTGCAGTCAATCCCAGATGATCTCTCCAGTGGTGGCAACACCTCATTCTCTGCACAGGCAACACTTGTCCCCACTCAGGCTAAGGCTCCACTCACCCTCATTAAGGGCTGTACAGGACAGGCAAGCCCAGGGGGCCTTCTTTTCTTTAAGCTGCTTGTTTTCACCCTCTGTTTCATCTTGAACTTTTATTCCAGACCTCAAGATAACTCTGTGGGTAGAAATGCCTTCTAAATAATTTTTTTCCCAGCATGTTTGCTACTTGTCATGGGCAGACCTTTTCCTCCTGTAGGTACAGCAGCCTGTCACATCAGATCCCCCTTTGTCACAGAGAGCAGTGCAAACCTGTCTCACCACAGCAGTCAGGAAAGAATTCCTGTTCCTGAGACACTGCACACCTAAGGCACGACTTCTTCCTGATGAGCAATCCTACCACCAGCAAAAGCAACTCAGGCAAAGCAAGCAGGGCATCCTAAATGATTGGGATTTGCAATGACAAAACCAGTGGGAACATGCTGGGAGTGTTGGGTTTGTGTCAAATATCCCATATCCCAAATTTCTGTATCAAACAGAAAAACATGCTGTACTAATACTATCTTCTGGATTGAAAGCCGTTTAAGCAATCAGAAATATGGGTACTGATAAGTTGCCACATATCATATTAAAAGAAAAAGTGTCAAGGACTTCCCACACAAAGTTATTCATCGTTGTGTTTTAGTTTTGTAGCAGAAATAGCAGAAACTTCATTTGAATTTGTTTAAAAAAAAAAAAACTAAGTTGAAGATTAATTGTAACTAAAAAGGTATTTTCTGAGAGAATACTTTCATTGGCAGACATATGAAATCAGAATTTGATCTAGTATAGCTTTTTTTACCTATCATGTCTATGATAGCCAGAAATAAGGGAAAGAAAATAAAATGTCAGCAGATTGGAGCATTTTCAAGAGTGGAATTGGAACCCCTTCAACACTTCCAGAACTGGAAAGATGACTTCTTTTCCTTCACTTGTTCTGTGAGGTCAGCAGGCTTTTGTGGAGCTAAAATATGAATGAATTTACTGAGCAACTGACCATGGGGTAAAGTTGGCAACTAGAACAAGACTTCAGATACACCAAAAAATTCACTGTCATGCTGTCACACTGTGCTCATTTTACACTGCTCAGCAAACTCTGGCAAACTCCTCTGGCTGGATATAATCTTAACACAGAAGTTTCCAGCAGAAACTGGAGCTGCCCCCTGCAATGACACTCAGCCACAGGGAATGCACTGGGAGGGTGTAAAGCCACTCCTTTTCCCAGGCTGGAAACCCTTGAAATCTGCCATCAGCAGACACGAGTTAGAACAATCTCTCCTCTTGTTAGATAGGAGCTATAAAGAAAACAGAGATTCTGATAAGCAAATCTCACTCTGTTGGAGACGTCCACTTCTCTTCTGCACTCCAGAAAAAACACAGACCAGTAAAACTGGCAGTGTGCATAAAAATAGCCCCAGTACTACACTAATTAAACAGGTTGTAGCAGGTGACAAAAGGACTGGTGGCAGAAGTTACAGAAAGAAAATAATTGGGCTTGATCTTCAAGTCTAATGTTATCTGCAACAGGGATTTAACAGCAATTCTGTTCTTTAAAAAGCTGCTGGACTGACACATGTTGAGATGCTGTTATCTGACACCCATCAAGTCAACACAGCATAATCAGAGGCAAAACTCCAGTTACTCCCCCTTGCCCTCCCACCATGGCCTGACCCAGGGCAGGTGAGCAATGCAGAGAGCAGACAGCTCTGCCTCCCACACAGCCAGCCCTTGGCCTCCCCCTGACACATCCATGGTGATGGGAGCGTGCCTGAAAATGTGAATTCTTGTCCCTGGGCCCAGATACTTGCAAACAGAGAACATCATCCCACCGTGTGAAAGGAAGATGTGAAAAGAAGGACACACAAAAAAAAAGGCCAAATAGTGAATCCCAGGCTCCCAAGGAAAAACATGGTGGGGCTACAGCCATCAGAGCAGCACAGATGAAGACAAGCACTTTGTTAGGAGGGACAGACTCCCAGCATGGGCCACAGCCAGAAGTAGACAAAGTGAAGTCAGATTCTGGGACTTCAAAGCTTTTCAGCTTTGTGACTGTCAAAAAAAAGCCAGACTAGAAGAAGAGCCACAGCATGAGAATATTTCGAGTCAGGGATGTCAGCACTACCTGAAGTGCTACTGCTTGCAAACCTCTCCTCAGTGGCCTGTTATGAATAATGAACAGAAACATCACCCAATGAACTCATTTGTCACATACATTTAAACCCATCTCTGTTCTTTTGGAGGAAATTAAAAATATTTTGATGAGCACTGTGCCTGTTCAAAACCAGTTCAACGCAGGGAGAAACAAATTACCACAAATAGCTCTTGTGGCTGAAGTAGGATGCTTTGGAGAAGCCATCTGCATGGCTTCACCCTCAAAAAAAAAAAAAAGCCTTAGCATTTCCTAGGGGAAAAAAAAAGATATAGCTGTGACTCTTCTACCCTACTCAGTGTGATGTCCTGTGGCCCAGTCCCTGGATCAGGTGTATGAACTCTTATGCTATGTCTTAACAATACAACTAAAATTTTTTTTTTTTTTTGCAGTGATCTACTTTAAAAACATTTTCTTTTGAAATTTTCCTTATCAACTTTTCTCCTGCAGAGATTTTCTTATATTTGCATTACTTTTTTAGCTTAATGGAAGCAAACTTCCTTGAACATTTTTGGTAATGCATCCATATTATTCTTCCTGCATATCATTTAGTGAAATCAAACTGTATCCTTACAGAACATGAACCATTTTCTAGTCTAACCTTATTTATACTATTATAGAAAAACAGTAATTTTAAATATAAGAAATCACAACTCTGAGATAAAATAAAGCCTCAGAGTGAAAGGGGAATATCACTCTTTTTACTTTCCAGGATATTGGAAAGCTGCTACAGGTGACTGGTAGCATTTCCAAATTTCAAAAACTTGAAGTGATTTTGAGGCTGGTACAGTGGCCTCCCTGCAGTTATGAGATGATGTAATGAAGATTAATGCTGCCTGCCAGCCCTGTGCCCTGGGCAGCCCCCAGCCAGTGCTGCAACATGCACTGTGCTCTGGGAAATACACTGTGAAGCAGCAGGCTGAATGGAGTTTAAGAGACCACAGCTATGCTCCTTCAGAGAAAAAAGTTGGAGGCATTTTATTTTACATGGAGAAAGCCCTGAGAGGTTTCTTCTGAAATGCTCAGCTCCAGCCACAAAGCTGCTTGGAGCAGCCCACTCCACTTGTGTCACACACAGCCCTGCACACCAGCATCCTCCCCATCCTGCCAGGCAGCACTGAGGAGCCTCTCAGGACCCGAGCAGGATGATCACACCATTTCTTTTTTATTTATTTATAATACATGCTGGAACAAGGCTATCTCCACGCCTTTGGGCTGCTACTCTTTTATTCTCTTGAAGTCAAAATGGGCACACGCAGGGTGCACTCATTGTCACAAAACCATTAAACATACTTTTATCTTCTTTTAATACAGATTAATTTGGTTTTTCTATTACTGTTCCTACTATTTTGATTTGATACTATATTGGTTGTAATTGTTCCCCAGCTCCCAAAAAGATCCAAAGACTAACTGAGCTGGAAGAGAAAATACTCCTCTTTCTGCTACAGCTGGATCTGCCTCTGGGCAGGGTGGCACAAGGGAGTCAGGCTCTACCACTGTGCCTGCTGTCTCTGCCATGCATATTCAACTACTGCCCCTCTAGCTGGCAGCTTCTGGCACTCCTGAATAAACCAGGGCCAGCTAAAATAAGAAAACAGAGCTTTTCACTCAGTCCATCACTCACCTGGTTCCTGGTTGAATTAGTATTTAATGTTTGTTCTAGGAGAAGTTTAACCAGGATAAAATCGGGTAGAGGATATATGTCATCACAGAGGCAGCAAAGGATTAATTAGATCAAGCAATATTGATTTCTGCCACAGTCATTTTTTAATCAGAAAATAAGCTAGGAGATACCCTGAGCACCCTATATGGCTCGCTCACTTTATATTTTTTTTTGTGAGGATATTGTCTAACCTAGAGTAAGGGCAGTAAATTTTGGTTTTTGAAAAAGGGTGACCACTGCCCTGATCCACAGACTCTCATATTTCAAAAACCAGATTTAGCATAAATATCCTTACCATTACAACCAGATAAAACCACCAAGCACTTTGTTTATGGAGGAAATTCTAACCAAAGTAGAAAACTTTACATTTTTTTTAATTAAAGCACAAATGTTTCCATTTTATTCTTTAAAATTTNNCCCCATTTGACCTAACAGAGGGAGATTTCCACTTTTTTTTTTTCATACAGTCAGCCCAAGAAACCTCCTAATGATCACTCTAGACATTGTCTCAGACACAGTGACCAGGAGCTCAGGAGGTTCAGGTGGCTGCTGTACAAACACCTAAATCTGTGCTAATGACCAGAAACTCCCTGGGAGTCAGCAGAAGGAAAAGGATGGTTTAGAACAGAATTGACTTGCATGAAAATACTTTAGGAGAGAGGACACAGACACTGCAAGTGCTTATTTCTTTCTGGTGGCTCTTAAGTGAGAGTGTGATGAGTCTGTGTTTGCTCACCTCAATCCAGTCCCTATGGCACTAATCAAAACCATGGACTGCGGTGGAGAAAGAACTCGGGGAGTGCCAGAGGGGTGCTCAGGAATAAAAGACTGCTCCTAGTTCCAAATGACTGCAGTGGATGAGAAAATAATATTTACCTTCAAAAGAAAACTTTTCTATTGCCTGAATCTCATGTAGTACTTTTCCCTGGTTTTCAACTCAAAGTAAGTATAGATTTTCTAAGCTAAAATTAATTTCCCTGGCACTAGCTATTCAGTGACTTACTCTAGAGTATTTTAGGATTAATCACCACTGTTTTCACATGATGTCAATATTCTGCAACGGAATATGTATGAGGGCAGCTTGACTCTTCTAGGAGTAGCTGCTTTGACCCAGAAAGTCTTAACCAGAGAACTAAGTTGTTTGAAAAAGCAAAAGGGACAAGAAAACCTTCTTTTAAAAGTTGCATACGGTCATTTAAAAAACAATTTAGATTTTAACTTAGACCTGTTCCTAAAAGATCCATAAAGAAAATCAACCTAAAACAATTAATTTAATCTTTTCCTTCTCAAGTTATTAATTTAATGACAGGGTACAAAAAAATAAATTATTCAAATCAGAATTGTACCTCAGCTGACCGTATCCCCACCAACTAAACATGCAACAAACTTACTCTCTTGACTTCTGTCTCTTATTCTTGTATCTTGGAGCCCATAAATCAACAAGCAGCAAATTTAGGGCTGTGGCTTTCCACCCCTTGAGCATATGACCTGCACTTTGTTTTTTTAGAACTTATGCAGCTTGGGGCACATCATGTTGTGCTGTCTTAGGAAAACAAAAACAAAAAAGAAATCAAAAAAACAATCGAACAAACAAGACCACCAAGAACTTGCTCTTGAGTGACCAGCTTGTGAGCCAGGAAAAATATTAAGAATGTGCATAGGTGCTTGAATGAATCAATGCACTCATCTCTGTTTTTCTCAGAGCTGGAGTGCAGCCATTACCTTCCATAGCTAAAAATAGTGTCAGTAGGCAGCTCAGAATGATGCAAATCACCTTCCTTGGTTTTATTTAATATCTCCTGAGTGAGGGACAATTCATTCCTTTGAGATGGTACAGAAAATTAGTGGAATTATACCAGCAGAGAGCAGATAAGAATCCAAGAAAATTACAAAGGATTAAGTATCATTAGTTTGAAAGAAAGCCACTTACAAGACTTTTTCTTCCAGCCTTTCTTAACCCTACAATTTTAAAGACATTAAAAAAGTTCTCCTGGTCATTGACCATAAAACCCTTAGCCCTACGTTTTAGGATAATTTCTGTTTTCTCTACAAAGCAGTGATTTCTGTAAAAATTCTGTGTGTTTGATCCTACCCAAGGTCAGCAGCAAAGTCTAAAAAAGCTGTCAACATACTAATAAAATCCCCAAACTTTGCTTTCTCCTTTGTAATCACCAAGGGCTCATCTCCACATCCAGTCAGCAAGATAATTGAATATCATGGGTGAAAGAACACAACCCTGCCAAGCTTCTGGACTGACCTTGAACTCTTTGGCCAGCTCACCACGTACAACACCTCTGTGTAAGAGGTGAAGAATAAACTCTTGAGTAAGCAGATCAATTTCCAGCCCTCTTTCTCAAGCACTGCATAGAAACATTCAACAGTCTGTTATACACTGCAGTAAAACTGGCCCAAAACAAGAGTTTGAAGTCAATTTTGATGTTAATTTTGTTGAAGCTGAAGTATGTCATCATCTAATGCCTGGACTTGGGTTGTACTAAGTATATATGATTTT
>VXBC01010169.1:3001025-3054173 GCA_013399945.1 Ploceus nigricollis
TTTTTTTTAAGATAGTACAATAGATGCATACCTTGGGCAATATGTTTTTCTATGACCCAGTTCTCAGGCTTTCTTTATATTTCTATGAAAGTGTTATGGGCCTACAGAATAAACATCATTATGCTTTCATCCACTTTACTCTGCCAAAATGGTGACTAATATAACTATTATGGACTCATTTATTAAGGAAGATTACACACAAGGTAGTTCATCATCCAGGAAGAAATTAGTAGCCAGTTGTTTTCACATTACTGTGCATAGTGATGAATCCACAGCTGTGGGTCGTGCAAGCTTAAAACAAGGCAGGCTGAGGAATGTGGTGCTCTGTTTCACACTGAGTGCTTCTGAGACACCCTCTACAATGGTTAACATCAAAACACAAAGGGTCGGTGTTCTTTGGAAAAAACAATGCAAGCAACTTATTCCCAGTGCTTTTTTATTTCTTTTTTAATGGGAAATTGCATTGTTTCCTACCATCAACCAGCTCAAGATGCTCAAGATTGTCTGTTGTCATTTGCTTCTGTTTGGGTTCCTCCCAGGACAGGGTGACAGCAAGGACTAGTAATCATGAGAACAGAAGCCTTCTTATTTTTCAAAACACAACAGTCAGAGTTTAAAAGGCAAGAGGCACTTTTAAGATACCCAGGCATAATCTGCGTGCTCCCCTTGAAACAAAATTTGTAATTAAAGCTGGCATTTGTGAGCAGCCTGCTAGTGCTGGTCACCTTGCTAACAAACAAAGGGACATGCCTTGTGACACTGGCACACGATCCTTGGGGAAGAGGCAGGCTGCTCCTGCAGGAGGCACACACGAGGGATGTGTGGATCTGAGATGGCCTAGAGGGAACCCATCTGAAAGATGTTTGGGAAACAAAATGCAGAGAAATCGGAGATGAAGCAAGAGATTTAAGATCACTGCTTTGCTTTCCCACAAGTTTTTCCTGTCACTTTGCCTTCCTTCCATTTCCTTCTATATAATGCAGAGGAGCCAATTTTTATTTTTTTTTAAACGTTCTGGAAGTGAGAACTTGGAAAGCAAGATAACAAAAGAGTGACAGGATTGAATATTCATAGCAAAACCTCTGCATGGGAGATATAAAATAATTTGGTTCTCCAAAACCCTGTAATAAAGAATTAAGTAATAAAATGCATCTGATTGTTATGCAGGTCATTTTCTCGGATAGAAGGATGGAGCAAAACCAGCTTACTTTTCCTTTTTTAATTTTTTTTTTTTTGTAATTTAGATAGGTTTTAAGTAGCATGGATATTATGGCTTTGGAGATCACAGACATATTTCAGGTCTCACATTTTTATTACTCACACTGGGCTGTAGGAAAAAGGACCTTGGGTAATCCAGTCACGTAAATTATTTCATGTTTTATTGAAAACCTCACCATCACCAGCAGAAGATCTTAAAACAGTCAAAAGGCATATACCATACAGAATCAAATTTATATACAGTTAATTGCTTTGAAGAAGGAAGAACAAGTGGAACCCTTGAGATTCAGAAGTGTGTTACCACTAAGTGTGGTAATCTGTTCCGCTTGGCTTCTCAACAGGGGAAAGCAAATCAGCATCCACAATTCTGTCCTCCCAGAGAGGCTGTTCAGAACAGATTATAGCACTGCACCTTGCTTCCAGCATTTGTCTGCAAACAAGCAAGAGGAAAGCACCACTGCAGTTAACAGGGGTCAGATAGGCTGGAAAGGGGAGCACCCCTGGTATAGGAAATGCTTGCTGGAGCATTCTGGTGGCAGTCTGTAACTCACTCACATCCATCCCTTCTTATCTCCAAAGGGGAATAGAATAGAGGCAGGGTAGATGATGAGAAAATCCTTCTGTATTTGAAGAGACATTTCTGCTAAGCATTTCTTACCAAGGCCACATAACTATTTTATGCAAAATTTAAAAGATAGGTGAAGGCAAAACAGAGAGAAGACATTTCATAGTATGGAGCATTTGGAAAGAGATGATATGGTAAAGACAAGCATGAGGTTCTTCTGTCTTCAGTGAGATCTCTGAATTGATACTATGACTCAGGAGTGATGGATAAGGTGGCAAACAAAAGCACTGATGATGAGTGTGGACTTGAAGGTAATCAGATCCCCTTTAAGAGCTTTCCCTGAAAAATCATTTTTGCACCACCAGGTTTTGGGAGGCAAATCAAATCCCTAAACAGAAGAAAAAGGAAGATACAGCACTTTGAAAGGGATGACATACAGCAAACCCAGGGAAGATAAACAGCAGAAAAACACAGGAACACGGATGAAAGAAAAAAATATCAGCGTTCAGATCTTAATACTGATAATATTCCTGTGACAAGTAAAGTACTTCTGAAAAAGAATCAGTTTAGATCCAGCCAGGAGGGATGCTCAGACACACATTCATCTGCTGTTCCACCTGGTGAGCAGAAACAGGGAGCCAACTCCCCCAGCAGCCAGGCAGAGAAGACAGAAATCACAGGGCTCCAGAGAGCAAACTCCTGCCTCTGTGCTTGCTCACAACCTATTAATCTGACAGAGATTCTGATTTAAACCCAACTCTGCTGAGAGCAGTCCTCCACGGGTCCACTGGCATAAGAAGTCAGAGACAACTATAGTTGTAGCATGGCATGGTACAAATTGTTAGAAGCTGTAACAAATAGCAAAATAAATACAAATAAATGGTACAAATAAATGCAGTGATGGGGAATTAACAGCTTTTCTTAAGCAGTGTCACAAATTTACTCAGCACTTTGGTTTTTAAAGAGTCAGCATACTTCAAGAAATTTCAGTGATTTTATACATCTACAATTTGAAAAAAGTCCACAACACGGAGCATTCCTGCTGCAAAGGGACAAATCCCCTATACAGACAACTGCAAGTTGTTATTCTGGGCTTCTAAACAAGGCTGAGCATGGTTATACACTCAGTTCTCATGCTGTCAAAGGGTTGATGCATTTTCTCCAACTTGCTTTTCTTAGTTATTACTATTTCCCTAGAATACCACGTCCCTGAGGGACAAACCCATGTGAAGCAGTGGTGTACAAAAGAATCAAAACCCCAAAGTTGCCTACATTAGCACACCACACCTTCATTCTTTCACCCAAAGCAAAACTGCTTTCTGTGGCTGATTTCCAATTTCATTTTTAAAACTCTCACTCAATGTTACATCTCCTCTTGCCCCTGAAAGTCTCATTTCACCATTTATTAATGTCTTTCAAAAAGTTTTTCTGGCAGATCATCTCCCTGCTCTCTATGATAAAGCTTCTTGTACTAATTTCTCTTCCCCAGTGATGTTTATTCCCTCAAATATTTGCAGAACATTGCCAAGTCACCTTGCAATCACTGCTTGGAGCATTCCTATCTCATCTGCAGCCCTTCTGCACACAGCCAGCCAGTTCCCCCAGCCTCCTTTATCATTTGTCTTGTTCATCCTGCCAGTTAGTGTCTCTGACCTGTCCTCTCCCTTTGTTTTGTTAATTTTCAGCACACCCCTGTGAGGCAGGTGCAGATTTGCACGGTGGGACCAGGGAGGAGCTGATCCCCTCGGTCCCACACGTCGGGCACGTTTAATTCCAAGGGAATTAAACAGTGCATTGCAGCACCCAGCAGCCCTTCACATAGCACCTGTGCTCACATCCAGAGAGCCCTTCATGTCACTGCAGAGCCTGGGTGACCACTGTGGGCATGGAAGGCTGGAATTCCTGCCAAAGGACCTCTCCCAGTGCGGGTTTAGGTCCCAGCTGCTGCCCAGGATGGGACACTGAGCCCCTTTCCTTCTTTCCTTTCCTTTTCCTTTTCCTTTCCTTTTCCTTTTCCTTTCCTTTTCCTTTCCTTTCCTTTCCTTTTCCTTTTCCTTTCCTTTTCCTTTCCTTTTCCTTTCCTTTTCCTTTCCTTTTCCTTTCCTTTTCCTTTCCTTTTCCTTTCCTTTCCTTTCCTTTCCTTTCCTTCATTCCTTGTGCTGGGCTGGGAGAGGTTATTGCACATCCCCACACACACTTTTTCCTGAACAAAGGTATTATTTATGGTTGAGTGGAAGATAATGGAGTTTTCTGTCTGTGTGGGTATGCCATACCCACTGCAGTGATTTTCCATTTCATTCATACACTCTGTAGCTTCCCTCCTAGTCCTGCAAGGAAATAATACACATCTGTATTGATAGATACAGATATATCTGGGTTTTTGACAGACCTGGATGTTGCTGGCCTGTATAAGATTACGTTCATCCCAATTTATCAGAGCAGTGGGTACACATGCGTAGTGAGGAACTCCATTATCCTGTCTTTAATTTACTCTCAAGGAGTTCATCTCTCACAAAATCCATATCAAAGCCCCTTTCTCAATTATTTTAGCCAGGGAGGGGAGAGGTCTTTATCTGATCTGATAATGGAGCTATTTGGCTCAGCCCAGCCATTAATCCATCTGACAGCTTTCCTATGAAAAAGCAGAATTTTCATCCTACACTCCAATTTATTTCATCATCTGCACTTTCCTTCTCCAACCCTGGTTGGTGCTAATAATGAGAACTGTCTAGGAAAATATATAAATATGGCACATGTGTATAAATACAGATAAAGCAGGTGGCACAGGTGTGAGAAGAAGTGAATTCTACCTTTAAAAGAATTTTTAGCTCAAGCATTTATTTACCTTATGGAAACTTAAACTAGTCACCATAACTGAAAATATTCCAACACAAATTCCTATTTTTACTCAATAAACAAGCTCTTTATTTTGTTGTGTGTGGAGGGATTTTTTTCCTGGGCAGGGGGGGATTGATTTTGTTTTGTTCTGGTTTTGTGTGACTCCCTATCACAGCAATTCTCTGGTCTTAATGAAAAATGCTGTATTGTAATTCCAAAGTAAGATTTACTCATTGTGGTAACACTCCAGGTATCATGGAGCAAATCTGGAAGGAAAAAAAACCTGCAGTGTGGATGTTGAGCTCTCCTGTCTGACCTGCTCCTCTGCAATTATCCTTAGCTGGCAGCATCTGACAAGGCTTACAGTTGGACAAGCAGAAATCTCAGTGAATAAGGGGTTTTCTTGGTTGTTTTTTCTATTTAAGTAAGAAAAACTGCAGCTGCCAAAAGAATTTACATTTTACCCAGTATTAATAATAACTCAGTATTAATAATATTTTCAAAGAATTTTTATTTAAAAATGCCAAACTTGTGAAACACTTAGCCAAAATATATTTTAAATAGAAATAATGTTTTGAAATTAGTTCCAAAATCTCTGTTTCTTTTCAAAACTTTGGAAGCAGAAGATAATGTTTTTCAGGTTCAAAAGAGCATTTCCAAAGTTAGAAGACTTCTACTAATAAATGTAGGCAACGCTTAGTTACTCAGGCACTCTCACCTCCTGCCACTTCCCTGTTCTTATAGGTGGCAGTTCAGAAACATTGCAAACAAGGTCAGGAGAGGAAAAGAAAATGGGATTTTTCCCATAATGACATGCTGAGCAAAAGACAAATCAGAGTTTGTACTTTTCCTGCTTCTATATCTACATTTTAGCTCCAAAGTCACTTAAAGATAATTTCTATGCATGCAATTGAACACTTTCATTTTCAGCAGGCTACTTCAATTTCTTAGTTAAAAATGAAAGTATGAAAATGGAAAACATCTCAGCCATGCTGGAGCATCTCCTCTAGGGTTTTGGGAACCCTCCATTTTCTGGTTAGTTTTTGGTCCTGCTGTAACTGGAGGTGATGAGACCTCACTGTGCAGTAGGTGAGAAAATGCCATACACCAACCATACTTTGGGACACCTCAGTGGCCATGAATATGTAAATAAACCACCCCTTTCCACCTCCTGCCAAAGCAGCACTGCTGCCACTGGCACGTTCCCACCTCTGCTGTCAGTACAGTTCCCCAGAGGAGAACTGGCTCAGGATACAAGGTCAGAAACAGAAATGCAACTCTAAACTGCCCAGCTTCCCAAACAGCCTGAATATTCTGTCACTGGTGACTACGGTTCAGCCATTTTACATTTTCCAAGGCTTTTTACTTTTGAGGCATCCTTTTCTGCTTTGTGCCAGTTCTATGACACAAAAAAAAAGTACCATGGATGGATTTTTTTTTGGAAGACCCTCAACAATGGTGTCTGTCTGCTCCCCACCACACTCTCAGCCATTTGAACTGACAGTGTCTCAAGTGCTGCTGTGACTGAGCTGCCCTGAAAAAAAAAGCCACACAATTTTTACTGCTTCCTATGCAAAACTTGAAGTCTCTACAGGTCTAGAAATGAGAATGGACTTCTGTTTTATAAGAGGGGCTATAAACCAATTGATCAGCAATTTTGTAAAGGCAAACATTAATGAAGATGAAAAATAAAGATACATTTTCAATGACGTCTCCTAGGCCCAGCAAACACTCATAGCAGACTCTGGTCCCTCTCAGGTTCATCTGCCCATGTCTCTCTCATATATGATATTTCTTCTGCACCCCTAACTGGGAAAAGGAGAACAATTGATGATGTGCAAAAAGAGGGACTTCCATTTGTTTATTTCTACAAACACTGCCTAAGTGCATTTCAAACTGAAGGCAGCTCACAGAAATCATCAGTGGCATAAAAATTGAACTAAAAGGATTTACATGGCCTGGATAAATTTTAAACTACTTTAAACATTTCCCTGAAGTAAATTTTCTTCCTTCCACAGAGCAGTATTAAAAGAGGGAGACAAGAAAAAACAATTTAATAAACCATTCCAAGGAGTTTCCAGGACAAATTCTTAACTAGCTCTGAGATTTCCTGCTTGTAACTCAACCCTCTGTCTGATTAAGCTTCTTTGGGTAAACATGCTTACATTTATGTAAAATCTTTTGAAATCAAATGATGAAAATTTGCTTTAACAGTTCTTTTACAGCAGGGCATGCTTCTTGCAGTACCTGTTTGTTTCTTCTTGGCTTTGACAGGATCTGTTTTCTAAGAAGTGAGTCTTGCACACCCTGCTCAGCAAAATCTCACATTCCTGGCTCTGGCAAGGGCTGCATGGTCTATCCCTCTATAACAGGCATTTTATCTACAGCAGCATTAATTCTTTTTTTTTTTTCCATATTCTCCCAAGAGTTGCACAGTCCTGAGAGAATAAAACCAAACAACAAAACCCTAAATACATAAATACCAAACTATTTTCAAGGCAAATATTTTAAAAGCAATTCAGACGTTCAGAAACATAAGTCTGTATGCAAATGAGTTATAAACTTTAAGAGACTTTAAATGTGTTAGTTATTTATAAAACACTTCCTCTTGACATAGTTACTGCTTTCTTTCATGACTGTGTTCATCAGGCACCTATGCCCTGCAAAAAACATATATTTTACACACTTAGCTCAAATCAAAGACAGCACTATCTGTTATCTAAAGGGATTGTATGACAAGCAGGGATCACAGCTCACGGTCCGTAGCAGATTTTGTCTTTAATCACTAAAGTATATCTCTAGTTTACAGATGAAAAACTAACAGAGTGATGAAGATTGTGCTGGTGCCAAAACCAGCCTGTCCTGCTGTGATGCCCCTCACGTGGCATCTCCACTAGGGCCAGAACAACTGTGAGCTTTCAAAGATTATGGCACACCCCATTTTCTTTCCACTTTGTGGCCTGGACCCTGCAGCACTAAACTCATACCTAACATAAATGCTGCACCAACTACTACAACTGCCTGCAAATCCTGACAAGTATAAAACCTAAAAGCAGGATTTTTTTTTTTTTCTTTTTCCCAGTCTGAAAATTATTTTTGCTTCTTGGAAACAATTTCCTTCAAAAATCACAAGCACCCTCAAGGGGACTTTCTGGTAGTTACCTCATTTTTGAGCTGCTCTTTTACTCATCCTTCCTTTTTGCCTCCCCCCTCACACTGTCTCCCCTTCCCATATCACGGATCATCAAATTTACAGAATGGAAACCATTTAAGGCACCAAATTATTGCTGAAGGTGAACAGGACATGAAAGTCAAGTGGCACGCTCTGCCTGCCTTTTGGGATTCCTCACCTGCCACATTCTGTACTTTACTCATCAGAACGTCACGCTCAGAAAGTTACACAGCCTGAAGAATAGGGGAAACAACAGAAAGGAGAGAGGAAGAAAAGGCTTGACCCTCGTGCTATTGCTCATGTTTGCCTATTAAAAAAAATTGGAAAAAGATTCCCGAGTCTGACAGCAATCCCAGCCATCTCACAGTGTCTAATGCATGAATAATGTGTTGTCAGCTCAAAAAGAAGCCCAAACCTGCTTGTCTCCAAAGGCCATTTTACAGCTGGCATATATATCTGACATGAGGGAAAGAGAGATTGCATCATCTCAGATATATGACACTCGCTGGGAATGCAGCTGCTTGCTGGAGTGACTTCCATGATAAACATGTCACTTCTGCAGAAAATTGATGGCAGCCAGAACTGTCATTTCTCGAATTCATTTTTCCCAGTCACTTTGTCCTCGCGGTTGCAATGTGCTTTGTAGACTGAGATTCAACACATCTATTGATTTCCTTAGTGCATAAAGGTAAAAATATTTTTAAAGTTTCTGACTGAACTGGGTCCAAAACACCTTAGTACTTTGATATGGTCCATTTCAATAAAATGAATAAAGTTGAGGAAAGAAATATGGAGACATGTAAACTTTAGAGACAAAAGCCTGATTTTGATCAAATAAAGTACCTTTGAGAATAGTAGGTCCTGTTAACATGCAGTTTAATACTACTTGGTTATAGCAGTATTTTGTTTGTTCTTGCCTTTAAACAGAAACATAACCCAGTCTGCATACAGATTTCTCTTCAGATGCTTGGGAATAATTAAAGTTTTTAACTATGTCCAAATATAATCCTCATAATAGTACTTAAATCTTTACAAAAATAAGGGATTTTTTCACAGTCTTATAGATAATTTGGGTCAGTACAGCACATTCTGGGCTATGAACATGTCAGAATATCTCCTTTGATTGCCCTCATATGGAGTGACACTCTGTGCCTATCAGGGTAATGCATCTCCTTATGAATTTCTGTCTTTTCACTGGCCACCCCTGGTAACTACTCAATATATCTGATTGATTCAAGGTTGGTATTTAGAAAGGGAAAAAAAAACCCAACCAAACAAAACACACATACACAGCTTTCTCCTTTTTTTGTGCTTGTCTGCTAGATCAGTGGAGCTTTGCTGCTCTGTTTACAACATTGCTGACACTTCTGTGGCACAAAACAGACTTTGCAGAACCCCACTTCTGTGTTTCTGGCTTCCCTGCCGGAGAAGGCAGCAGCACAGGAGGGATGAGGAGAGGAGAGCTGGGCTGCTGCCTCCTCCCAAAGCCAGGCCTGTCCTTGTGGCACTGTGCCCCAGCCCCAGCAGCAGCGTGGGGAGGGAGCAGGGACAGACTGCAGAGTGCCACACATTGAGCTCTGTGACTCTCCACAGGCTGGGGGGAGGTGCAGAGTAGCAGCTCTGCCCACAGGGGTGCCTTGTCAAGTCAGATCAGTGCAGGGCTCTGGGCTGGACCTCCACCAGTTATATAAAAGTGTCCCTAAGAGCTCCTGGCCAGTGCTACAGAGCACGAGCTGGGTTCAGAGCTGACCACGGGTCCAGCTCCCCAGTACTGTGGGGAAAGAGATGCAGTGCATCCTTCTGATCACTCCCTAGCTTTGCCCAAGTCACTGCCAGAGCAAAACACTCCTCTTTGCTGCATGCAAATGGGGAAAGCACTGGGTATAAATTGTCAGTGTGACACAAAGGATGTCCTTTTCACTCTTCACATTTTTCTTCCTGTGCTTGCCCCAGAGTGCGAGTCCTGCTTTCCTTTCCATGACAGTTACATCTGTCAAACCTGTCACATCTTGCATTTATTCACACGAGATGCAAAAGCTAAAGCAGGTGCTACAGATGCTTCCTTGATTAGTGCAATGTGTTGATATTGTTTCTTGATATTTCACAAAGGGAAGAGAGAGAATGAAAGATAAAAAGAGAAAGAGAGAGCAGTGGCAGCATTAGATGAGATAAATGGCTTTAGAGTACCTTGTTCTGCTGTGATGGCTTCCATCAGACATGCCCAGCAAGGTAAAAGAGGCATTTTTTCAAACAGATGGTCTCCAAGTGTTTAGAGCATTACAGCTCAGAGCAGCAGCATAGCTCACTGCCACACACTGGGGAGGAGCTGTGCCATGAAGGAGACACACTCAATTTACCTGCCTGCCTTAACAGCATCTGAACTCCTGCTCTGCTGAGGTGTTAAACTACACCTCACTGAAAGGCAGCTGCTAGAGGGACACAGCTGAGGGTATGGACAAGAAATAAAAGCCTTTTGTTAAGGCAATGAATTTGTATTCTGAGAACAGAGGAACAAATCACGTAACCTCTGTGACAAGGTGTGTACCGCAGCGCACCTGGGGACACACACTTTGGGGACAGTGTGACATTAGATCCAGCCACCTTCTCTTCCTAAAAATATGATGGAAGCAGTCAGCACATGGTGGAAATTCACATTGCAGAAAGCTGATTGCATCCAAAGTTCTGCAAATAGTATATTGGTTGTGTGCTGGTGCCATACAGAGCCAGGCTGCCAGGCACTTGTGGGTACATATATTGCATTCACTGGAGAGAAGCCTTTAGTCAGCACAGGAGACTCATTTCCAGCTGTCTAGACAGACAGTAACTCTGAATTTGCAGCTTGCAGTAGGTCTGTCTGCTTTGCAAAAGATGGAATAAATACAGCCCAGGTTTCTGTTTACTGTATGTAAAACGGAGGTAACAAATTAAACATTATCTTTGCCTTTCTCCTTCTTGTCTACTAAACTTGTAGTGCCTTAAAAAAAAAAAGAAATGTCTCATCAAAATGGATTTTTATTTTAAATGGCCAGCTGGAGTCCAGACTCTTTGGGTTCCTTTATCCAGAAGCAGAAATCAGTGCATCAGTTGGATATGATTTGGGTTGGTGCAGAGCATCTTGAGACAACAGATCTCCTGCACTAATGATTCTCTGACACCCTCAGCAGGCTTTGCTATCTAAAGATATATTTTGCTTAAAGAAAAGGCTATACCTCTGTACCAATGCATGAGAAATGAGCCTCAAATCAGGTTCACCCCAGGCCATGAAAATAGAAAAAAAAATTTTCTCTGAAATTTGCCTAAATTGGCATGTTCTTTTCCATCTGCTGCCCCCTATTTGAGTGGAGCTGGCAGATTTATGCATTCAGTATGTATTTGCTAAAACTACTTCTACCTAACGATAAAGAAAATATTAATTCATAAATAACCCTAGGCAGTGGCAGGCCTGAAATGTATACATTGCTTACTTCTATCTGTGTTCAGCAAGCTGAAAAACGACAGAGTGCCCCAGCAGTGCAACCAGGCACAGCATAAAGCATTCAGCTGAGCAAGAGGAGAGGCCACGCCATGCTCCCAGCACAGGCTGAGCTGGCAGGTCCTGGGGCTGCTCCTGCTGCAGATTTACCTGGCTGCAAGAGCTGCCAGTGCCTGAGTCAGCAGAGCAAGGGCAGACACAGCCTCCAGCCACACCTGGCTGCACGGGGCTGCCAGAGAATCTGGCAGGTTGTGGCCCCCGGATCAGACACTGCTGGGTGTTGCTTCTCATCCACCGCCTCAGATATTTCCCCTGCTCTCCTGCTGCAGGTGACAGAATATCTTCTTTTCCATGGGACAAGACATGCAGACACTTTAACAAATCGATTTTTGTTATTCTTCCTTATGAAGGTAAATCCCAGAGCTGCTGGGCTGGGCCACTTACAAGTTTTGCAGTCAGGGATTTCCACAGAAAGAGCTGACAATGCAAATGGCTCCAGCAAAGGCTTTTCTCATGACCCTAGTGACCTTTTTATTTTAAGCAGATAGCAGCTTTTATCTCTTTGCACCATTTGGTTTTTATATTATCATATTTTTATATCGCTGAGTGAACCTCTGATGCTGCTACCTGGGGAGAACTGGAACAAGAAATTCCTTCACATGGATCTGTAAAACACCTCCTTGCTGAGGCACAGCCCCCAGCTATCCCAGGCCCAGGCACTCACATGAAGCACTTCACTCTCACTCTGCACTTTCTCCTTTCAGT
This sequence comes from Ploceus nigricollis, assembly GCA_013399945.1. Lineage (NCBI taxonomy): Eukaryota > Metazoa > Chordata > Aves > Passeriformes > Ploceidae > Ploceus > Ploceus nigricollis. The sequence goes on from VXBC01010169.1 coordinate 3,013,056, forward strand.
CCATTACTGAACGAGTACAGCACCTCTCCCTGTAAAAACATGTTACACTTCAGTTGTGTTTCAACCACCACGGATGAATATATCAGCTAACCAAAACATAGTCATGCTAGTCCATTTTCCTCTTAGTGAGGAAAATCCATCCTCATTTCAAGTCCAGCCTGTCACAGGTGAGAGTCTGAGAGAGAAAAGTTAGCAACAATCCTTTTTCTTACCTCACTCCTATGGAAACTATTTCCTTAAAAGAGACCAGCCTAGCAATTTAATTAGAGTTCATAACCTCTGTCTTAATTACCTACCTAAAACTCAAAGCTCTGCAAAACACAGGAAGACTATGAATAAACTGCCTCATCATGTTAGTGTTTTTAAAATGTGATTACACATGAATAATAAAGAGAAAATTCCTTTGCATTTTTGTATTTCCTCTATACAGTACACGGGCAAGCCTCCACTAATCAGATATTCCCTTCAGCAACAATGCAACCCATTATTTCTGAACTTTTGGTACTTTCATCCTGTAAGCTCTGGAGCAGTGTGGCCAAGGAGACAATCAGCTTAAAGGTATTTGGATGCTAATGAACTACAGATGTGCTGTTCAATTAGCTGAGAATGATAGTGCCTTTAACTCTACACTAGAGCTGGGAAAAGACAAGGAAGAAAACAAAACCACAGGACATAGTGTACACTAATCTGGCATCAATGCTTTGCATTTCTCTCTTCCAGGCAGAAGAACAGAATGCCTAGATCCAGGGTTTGGATCCTAAATGAAAGGATTGGTATTTCTCTGAGGTAACAGCCTCCCATCAGTGCCTCCAATTTCTATACAGTAGCACTAAACATATGTTCTCATGTACCCTAATCGCAGGATTACCCTGGCAGAGGGATGGATAAACAAAGGACAAGGAATAGCATGCCCAAAGGGTGTGTGGTGGCCAGAAAGCTGCTCAGGCCAGCAGAGAAGGGCTGAAGGGGCTGTGAGCAGGCTGCTGGTGGAAGGGAGCCAGCAGCCCTGCAGGCTCCTGGGTGGGAGTGCTGCCCCAGCTGCCACGGAACCAGCCCGTGGAGAGGCACACAGGGCAGCAAATGTGTGAAAGAGTTGAGAAAAGAATAGTTCATTTGAAAAGTCAGCCTCCCCAGATGAAGGAATAACATTCAGTTGTGAAATTTTTGCCAGAAATCTTCCAAGAGATATATCTTGTAAGGTCACAGAAGGGCAGTAGGTACCTCAGATTCAAGTGGAAGGTAAATATTTAACAAAAAAAATGACAAGGTTCGACTCATTATTTCAGCTTGGATTTTGAGACATGCTGTCTTTTATCACTATTCATGTATTTTTTTTCCAGACAGATGATGTCAGCACTGCAATTATTCATTCTGGTGCCAGCACTCAGCTTCTGGGCTGGCCCGGCACCCTGAGAAGATTGAGTCTGTGGCAACTGTTATGCGGACTGACCCTTCACAAACAGGAAAAGGGACAAAAGGCAGAGCCACACCACTTGACCAAGCTGCAAATTTTGCAAGTTTATCTTCTCATTCTCTCTGCCTGAGCATGCCAGCCCAAAACTGCTGTAAGCAACATCGTGGGCAAATGAAACGCTGCTTGCAGTTCATCTCTGACAAACACAAACATCCTATTACAGCAGTGGAATCAAACTTTAATTTCACATTCACATAGCCTCTAAACCAGCCACCTGGCAATGTGCTTTGATGAGTTATTAACACTTTTGAGAAGACTGATCTTCTGTCAATAGCATCGATTTAACAGTAATGGCTTTTTAAAACATCACCTCTTTCCAAACTAAGGTGCAGGGAATTTGTTTAGGTTGCAGAAAGCCAGGCAGGTAATGTGAACTGCACCACTGCTGCTACAGGATCTGCATTGTTCTGTGTCTCCCTGACACCTGCGTTTACTAATTGATAAAGATTTGAGACCACACCAAAGTGCTTGTCTCTCTGCAGTTCACCTAGCAGCTAATAAATGTTTCCAGGATTCCATCCTTTCATTACTGAGTCAATTGAGGGGAAAATAGGTTTGCTCCTTGAGTCAAAACATCCCTGGAGAATTTGAGGTGCTGTTTGCATCTCCTTAAAGATTGCAGTCTCGGTGCATTTTTAAAGGAGGACTGTGAACACCTCTTAGAGAAACTTCCCCAGCTATTCATTTGCCTAAAGACAACGGTGTGAGATGTGCAGAATAATTCTGAGAGAAAACAGGAGAAAACCACAGTCCAGCTAGATTTAGCGGGGGGGAATACCCTTCTAAAATTCAATGGAGAAACATCACTTTTATGTAAGCCTGTATTTCTGGTAAAAAAAAAAAAATCCAGAAAATTGCTTAAAAGCAAATAAAGAGGATTGTCATATTTCCCTATGACTAATGTTTGTTGCTCTTTCTTCCAAAATCCCCAATCAGTTTTGTTTATTTCTCTTTGAACAATGTTGTTTTTTCCACAACTATACAGATTTAGCAACATTTTGAGGTAATTTACATTTGTTGCAAATACCTGATAAATCTTAATGATTTAGGGTCTAGCCCTTTTGTCTTTGTTTATGCCCTCATATATTACTGATCTGAAGACAGGCAGGTGTCTTCCATTCACAGATCTCACGTGACTATGATTCCATATTTACATGGTGAATTCTCTAAAAACTAAAGTAGCTATTTACCCTGATCATTTAAAAAAAACACCCAGAATTTGGAGTTTCACATCCAGGGACTGCAAAGCTGTTACTCTTCAGAACTGAGACTGAAAGTCATGTTACCTCATTTGACCTGATTAGCTTTCCTCCCATGACTCAGTGAGGAATTGCCACAGACAGGTATACATCCATCAAGTTCACCAAAAAAGCAAAAGAAAAGAGGCTATTAAAGAAACTGAAAGCACACAGCTAATGCTTTACGTTCTTATTTTTTTCTAATTTTCAAAAGATAAAGTTTTAGGATTGCTGCTTTCTTTGTGGATATTTTAACTGCTTAGCAAAAGAAATCACAGTGATTTCAAAAATAAAGTAAATAAATAAATAAATAAAGCATGCACATTGTAAAACAAAACTTATGTCCCTCTGGACCTCTGAGGGGAGGAAAAACATAGAAGACAAGGATACTGATGTTTGAAACAGGGAAGCCAGAAGAAAAGTAGGTGAATTTTGGTTTCACTGACCAGAACATGTACACAAGGTTGAAAATGAAGAAGAAAAACTCAAGAGAAATGCCAAGAGCCTCGGGAAGCAGAAAGATGAAGCATGTAACCAGGATTATGGCAGGGACCAGGAAGTAAATCAATGGAAAATTGTAAAAATGAGAGTGCTGCCTTTGAATCAGATTTTTGGACACTGACAGAGATTTCCTCTAGCGTGGAGCAAGGGAATTGCTAGGATCTTAATAAACAATTTTGGCGATACAAAACCCAATTTTTCCTATTAAAATAATCTTCTTGGGGCCTTTTGAGACTTCTGCTTTGAGCACTATTAAAGTTTGAGAACTCTGATCCTTTTTTAAAGTCCTTCTCCCTGCTTCTCCTATCCATAAGGGAGAGGTGGAAAAGGTTTCTTAAAAATGAAGGAGGCAGGTAGAAACAGGGAGCTTTTCCCAGGGGATATTACAGCATTTGTGCATTCCCATGAAGAACTTTTTTTTGATTGTTTCTCCTCCTAAAAGTAGCAGTGGAAGAAATATTTCACCAGAGATTACAAATTAAACTCAGTGTAGCATTTGAGGAAGTCTTTAATGTTTGTGCAAGCTGGGACTTCTAACAATGAGTAGCACAGGCAAGATCTGGACTGTTTTCCTCCAGCTCCCTGAATTTATCTCTACTGATCATCCTTGCCTCAGGCTGCTCTTCTTGGGTCAGATCCAAAGCCTGTTCCAAACAGAAAGGTTCTCTAAATCGAATTAGATTTAGGAGGAAACTCCAGGCACTTCAGGCTTGCTTTGTGACACCCTCCTCTCCTCCCATCACTGCAGTAGGAGATGCTTTGTCGCAACCATTGCTGTGCAATTAATGCCAGACTGGTTTTGTGACACACACTGATAGGAGATCTAATGAAGTACTCACCTCCTTTTCACTAGGGAATTCAGCCAGGACAACTTGTTTCCTAATGGATATATGCCAAGGGCTGACAGAAGATGTGGATCAGAGTCAAGCAGAAGTGATTTCCCTTGTTTGCTTCGCTGCCTCAGAGGGATGAGCAATCACCAAGAGCCATCACTCTATCAAGCAGCCTGTGTGCCAAAGCCAGGACTGCACTTTACCAAACCCTGCTCACAGGAGCTCCAGCTCTCAACAGCTGCTGCCACAAAAATACTGACACCAGCTCACAGAAAGGTCCCTAAAACTTCTGCAAGAGACATGAAACACTAAGTAGGCATGCAGAGAGAGTTAGTCTTTCATTTTCAGCACACAGTAAGCAGAAAGAAGCCTATGAGCCAGCCAGTTTGAGGGAGCTCCCATTTCCTCTACCCTTGGAGATAAGGAGCCTTTTTATAGGTGAGCACTAACCAGCAGCCACATGACCTATTCTCTTGGACACCTGGGAAGCCATCAGCACCCACAGAACTTGTTCCACCTCCCCCAAAAAGCCCTAATGATGCCAACTAGCCTGTTCCATGCTTAGATACACGAGTAGAGGTAACCCAGCTGCCACAGACACCACTTTACTTTGCTGCTCTTCTGCTGACCCTCTCCAAAGTGTAAATTCATTCATAAATGAATGGCAGTTGTGTGTTTCCAGCTAGATTTTCCATGTCTCCCACCAAAATTTCTCTCCCAAGCATTTTCATTGTATTAACTGATGGTTTTCAAAGTCCTACAGTAGATTGCTCTCTTCTCTGACTTTTCATTTAAGGTTTCCAACACAGTACCTTTGTACTGTACACAGTAGCACACATGTGCTGCTTTCCTACACAGAGGCAACTCTAAAGCTACTTAGATCCTAAATTCTAAGAAGAGAAGGAGAACTGCCTCTGTTTTTCACAAAGCTCTGCAGCCTTCACAGAACAAGGAGACATGGCTGCAATATTTCAGTCTGGAAAGCTTGCTGGTGGAGAAGAGGCTTTTTCCCTAGTTAACCTTCACAGGGAGAGTCAAACTACAAAAAAAAAAAAAAAAGAATTAACCAAAAGCCCAGCCCCGAGGGCTGCTGTGGTTATTAGTCATTTCCATCTCCTGCTGCTTTTCTATCCCCTGTCTCTAATAAAGCGGTGCAATGCCTTCTGGCATGCCAGAGACCTCATGACTGTAGGGAAATCTATTTTCTTACTTCTTCCTGACAGAAAAGCCCTGTGTCCTGAGCAAAGATCCCCTCTCAGGCACAGAGCTACAAGACCCTGCTTTCCTCAGCCACCATAAAGCTGTAAGCAGCACCCACTTGCACTAGAAAGGAGCAATCACACCCCGAGGCAAGAAGGGTCTTGGCAGTGCTCTCGGACATGCCACGTCGCCCAAAAAGATCTTTTTGCATAAGTATGGGTTCGTTTCAGGTTTTGCACCACTCAGCACTGTATCTGGCAAGTGAAACTCAAGTTAGCAGTAGCAGCAATTAGCAGAGGCTGGGTCATTAGGTAAGGATTCTTGGCAGGGTTTTTTTTTCCTGTAGTATAGTTTCACTCCTAAGCTAACGAGGCATCTGCCAGCAATTACAGCCAAAGCCAGGCAACCCATCTAGTGTATACAGACTAATGAAAAAAAAGTAACTAAAATGCTTTCAAGGGTGTCTAAAAGGCAAATCTCCACGAGAAGAGAGAATTGAACTGACAGGATGAAAGGTGTTAATTGTGGCAACAGCCACCATAGCTTTTTGGTAACAGCCATGGTAACTTATTTCTATTTGCTCTCCAGTTTTGCATCTGGGAGTTCTCGGAAGGAAGTATATAGGGGCAGAGTGGAGAAGATTCTCTGACAGCTTTACTGACAAGTGGAGAGTCAGTCCTTTCAGACAGTTTTCCAGGTACAACTAGCTTGTTTCTATGCCTAGACTATACACCATGCTCACACAGGGCCTCAGATTTTCTCTCTCCTACAGTCTGGACAGTGTCCACACAGTGAGGAAAGAATGTTTAAAAGTGTTAACTGGCCATTGTTTCACTGGAGGGTGAAGGACCTGCTGTCAGGGGGATGCTGATGTAAGGAAAGAGAGATGTCTCCTATAATTCAAAAGTGGTTTATGCCAACAAAAAAACCTGCTAATTTTCTCTAACAGAGAATCACAAAAGCAAAATTATAATCCATGTGAATAAAGGCCTCTTATTCAACAAGGCAGCTCATGTCCTCCTGCTCTCTGTGCTGGCTTCAGTGCTGTAGGTAACTAAAGCAAACCCCACTCTGATGGCACGTGCCTGGGGAATATTTTCACACACACACCAAAACCCATGCACATGCATATGTGTTTGAGCACAAAAGAACACATTTATAACTAAAAAAAGTTTTGAAAGGCTATCAGGGTCCCCTTGTGCAGGAAATGAAGACACATGCCATTGCTTAGGTTCCATTCCATATATATCTGTGCATTATGTCCTACCTAATCCTGCAGTGGCCCTTCCCATGTGAATGATGGCTACTAAAATGAGGGAAGAAACAAAAGTATCAGGCAGGCAGCCTTTGTGCAGCTCCAGTTGCCAGGGAGATGCTGTCCACTCTGTGTCCAAATTGGAACATCTGTCTCATTTGCAAACTGACTTGCAGGCAACAATAAGCATGCTGTGGCCAGTGGTGAAAAAATGAGTAAAACCAGGGAAAAATAATTATGGGTACCAATAAAAATGCAAATATAACCCCCCAGCTTGCTGCTAAAATAAAATTTTTGAGCTAGCAAGATGCTTCTTATGTAAGCTAATGAAGGACATGGTTCCTTTTCATGAGTGTTGAAAAGTGCAGTTAGCATAATTTCTACTTTGTACATAAAAAAATGCCCTTCCAAAGACGGCTACAGCTCAGTGACTTTCTGGAGGAGACTTATTAAAAATTAAGGCAGAGTTTGAGAGTGACATAGTGCAAGAAGCTGCTGGACCTGTGCAGATACAAGTCTGAATTCCTGCCCAGGGCTCCTCTGTGGCAAATCCAGGCAAGCCAGAGCTGCCCCCATCCCTGAGCTGCCCACACAGGTTATGGCTCTTCCTGCCTCTGCTCCCTCAGCATCACTTGCAAAGTCTAACAGGGACCACTGCTCACTGCTGACTGCTTTTGCTTTAGTTTAAGCTAAACACTGGTGTCACTGGGAAGAGACCACCACATCTGATTTGGGTTCAATATTTTAAGAAGCGAAGTGATAAAGTGAGTTAAGAAACTGAATCAATCACTGTACGCGTGAAAGGCAGAATGTTTATGTTCCAAAATTTAGTTGTCCCTGTTCATTTCAGGAGTCACTGTAAGATGGAAATACCACCTTACAAGCACTCCTAACATCATTTTAAACTAATGCTCCGTTTGTTTTCTATCTTTCAGTCAAACAAGTCAATGCACTCGCCCTTAGATCTCCTTTGTCTGACAGACATGCAAGCCTGATCCAGCCTGAGTTTCCTTCTTTGCCACCAGTAAAATTAAAGCTCTTCTACCACTTCAGATATAAATATCTGCATGCACTGGGCAAGATTTCAAAATATGCGTGTTTCTGAACTTCAGATAACTAGGCATGCACAGAAACAAAGAGAAGTAGTTATTTTGAAAATGACATCGCACTCTCCTATGTATTGTTGATAAAGTCTGAGTTAAATAAGCTTTTTCATATGGCATCCTTGAAACTGCATTCAGAATTAGTCAGCTTGATTCTTTTTTCCCCCGACAGGTAATATGTTCTGACTGCAGCGAAGGAGTTTGGGAGGGAGCCTGCCAATTTCAGTGAAGCTAACAGAGAAATTTCAAAGACAAAAGAGGACATTTTGTTCCAGCTTTCTCAGGTTCTATTAGGTGGATTACTTCATGTGAGCACAGGCACACAAACTGCCCAAGTTCACACAGTGCATACTGGCAGCATGTGTTGGATTAATTTCAGCATTACCAGAAAGGAATATTTTGATGAATTCACTTATGTGTTTGCATACTCAAAAAATCAGAATTTACATAATATAATACTGATGTTATATAAATATATGTAAAATATGTAATTTTTCCTATTCTTAATAATTCTTAAATTCTTATAAAGAGCTTCACATTCTTTATTTCTCCTGGTTTTCCTTTCAAACTTATTCTTAAGAATTCCTTTCTCATATATCACACTAAAACAAGACTGATGATTTCTGTACTGCCCTACAATAAAAAAATTGACTTCATTTAACAGAGAGAAGGAACCATTAAAAAAAAATAAAAACAACCAGAAACAAACCAAAAACAGTCACAACAGATTTTAATTTCAAGATCCTTAGGGTATTGTTATATAACAAAAGCCTGAGAGGAGATGTTTTACAGATGATGGGAAAATATCTTGACAGGTTCCTTTAAATTGAGATCCTGTTTTAAATTTATCTTTATACTTAACAATCTGAATTTTAAGGATCAAAAGCCAAGCAATTTACTAGCTAGTATTCCACCTTTCTATGCTTTTTTTAAACTCCCAAACTGTATTCTTAATGGTTCAGACATTATAAAATATTACAAACGTACTAAAGAGGCCAATGCCTTGGAGGTTTTTGTTTTGGTTGAGGTTTTTTTTGGAGGGGGCTGCTTTATTTTTTTTAAGCACTCCTTTCCTTCTCAAGGTCACTGGTTCACTGGACTGAAACAACAAACTGGATTATTAATACTATGTAATCCCAAAGAGTCTAAAAACATCTCTTGACCCCTGACGCTCACTGGTTTGTGATTCTGCAACTCGGATGCATCTGCCAGGAGCAGAAGCAGAGGTGCAGGAGAGAGGAAAGGAGGCTGGCAAAATCCTACACTAGTAGGCCTTTTCTGGTGCTTTCTAGTACCACAGCATCTTGAGGGGCTCTGCATTTGGGCTTATCTAGAAATTTGCTATCTGGAATGATGTTCCTGGCACCTCTCTTGGCCTTATTTGTTGTTTTAATTTAATATTGTTGCTGGTTTCAACATTAGCCAAAGAGCGTCAGTTATTTCTGAAAAGAAGGCAAAGCTTTATCCATGTGTACATTCTGCTGTCAGAAACACCTGCTGTCTCTCTGAAACACTTTTCCTCTCCCACCAAACAGGTTAACCTCACAAAAGGTTATTGATCTCCACAAATCTTGATTATTAATCAAGCAAAATGCTGTTTATACCTACATAAGCCATTAATAGCATCCTAGCATGGTTTGGGTTGGAAGGACCACACAAAGTGCACCTATCACTTACTATGTTTAGACAGTTTCTTTCTGGCCAAATATTACAAACATCTATGCATACCTGAAAAACTTATGCTTTTAACTCCTATTTACCTTGAAGAAGCAGCTAGGTGAGTCATTTCTGCCCTAAAAAAAAATTACTGCCAAACAAAATAAGGGTACAAGAATCCAGAAAGGTAGCAGTACAGGGTGAAATGCTTAAGTCTATTTCTGGAAGTCTTGCCAAATGTCAAGTTCAAATTGTTTCTCGAATGTACAGTCTGCACCCCTGTGAACAATGAGATAAAAAGAAGAGAAACCTGTGGGCCTGGATAAATGGGGATCAGCAATGCTGTAACTTTGAATTATGGCAGGATTTCACAAACTCTGTGAGGCCCCAGTGCCTCTTATCTCCTGAAACTTGCTTTCATTGTCTGGCGAGCACAAAGCAACCTGAACTATGAGCTGTACATTCAAATAATAAATAACATTCCTCACATACTGATCACTACATAGTGTGGCACTAAAGAAAGTCTTGCAGCATTTTTGACTGTCTGCTGGCTGGACAATGGAGAATTGAGATGCTGGGCAAACCTCATTGTTAAATGCCTTCCAGAATATTTCACTCAGTGGCAGCAGCAGTTGCTCCTCTCAGCTGAACAGAACATAACAGAACCTATTAGGTCCATTTAGACCCCAAAGGTGGAGTTGTTGATGTGCTGGACAATGACCTGCAGTGTGACAGAGCAGGTACATGTCCCTCCCACTCAGCAGTACTTTCTGCAGCACCAGCAGCACCCAGCAGAGGCACAGCTCAGAGCAGAAGCTGTTTCAGTTGCTTGACAGTCCAATACATGCTGGTATCTTCAGCAGCTCTTCAAGAAAGCTGTGTCTTCCTTTTCAGCTAAGCTTAGAAGAGAATCCCCAAAGGTCTGGATAGCAGAAGGTTTGTTTGACAAACAGAGACTCAAACTAATGCTGCATATTCAGAAACTTCCATGAAAATAATTCTCAGTAAAAAGGAGACTGTCACTGCAGGTGATGGACACAGTAACTGTGTAGAGTACACCAAGCAGTGACAACTCAAGACTGAAACTGACTGACCCCCGGCCTTGTCTGGGTCACTTTAAAGCTATTTCTCACCCAGAAGTCTTTTGACCACCATTTGACAGTCAGCCTTCCTGGCATGTCACACCTCCCTATCTAGAGCTGACAACACAACACAGGGAGAATGCTTTTAAGGCTGTGAATTACAGACTTTGGAAAATGCGCATTTACAACTAGCAAGGTGTCACCAGAGAAAGCAATAAAGCTTTTTCTTTGGTTTTTTGCCCATGTAGAGGAGTCAAAGGACAACATCTCCTCTGGAGATATTTCAAACTGCTGTTTGATGAAGTTGTCAGATGGCACCAAGGAACCACTCTCTGCAAAGGCATATTCTGGGGATTTCATCGCCTGCCTGTCACTCCACAGGACAGCATGTTCCCATGTGTTTAGGTTTCTGTATAAATCACTGGCTTATCTCAAAATGAAGGCTCAGATTGGTAGACTTAGGAGGCAGAGAAAGCAAGAGTGCATCACCCCATGTATTCCATCCAGCTCTACCACAAACAATGGAGAATATGCTGAGTTTTTTCATTTGCTGTAGATCAGAACTATTTCTTGCTAAACCAATGGCATTCTTCATTCTTCACAGCACACAGGTCTTGTGCTTTGAAAAGTAAGGCAGAGGGGAGAGGGGTGTAGCTTGAAGGGAAACAATTTCTCTCTCATTTACTGCCAAATGCACACAGCACATGTGTTTGCTGGGTGAGCTGTTCCTCAATGAGCTGCTCTCCTACTACGCTTAATGGCTTGTAGGGTTTTGAGTCTGTTTTTGTTTTCACTCTTTTTAGATCTTGATTTGAGAAACTCTTCTTACATCAATGTAAATCCAGGCTCTTTGACTTAGCAAGCTCTCTGGCACTCCAGCACTCCCACTGTCTGCTTGGGCAGAGAAAAACAAACTCTGGGGCAGCCTTGTGCTCATGCCAGCAATAATGCACATTATGAAGAGGATGTGTGTGTTCCCAGGAGCAATATCTGCTTGTGACAAACACACCTATGCTGGTTCACTCCTGTTACACTGGATTCAGTTTAGGCACCAGTCCAAGGTAGTCCACACCTTTGAGATGATCAGACAGGGTGAGACATCAGATGAAAAGGCACTCATGCATCCCTGGCTACAAAGCTAAACTTTCCATTTAAAGAAATCAGCGAGTGCTGTAAATAAGGAAAAATAGGCACAACTTCATTGCAAATATCTTCTCAAAACACACTTTTTTCAGGCCATTTACTACTTTTTCCCTTGCCTTTGACTTTGTGACCAGAATGGGTCAAACCCCTGAGATACCTGTTAAGATGGGAAGATGCTGGCACACACACAGTGAGTTCAGTTAACAAAAACCATTAAATACATAAGTGGGGATTTGCCTCTGAGGATATTTTAATACCTCTATCACAACTTTATTCCCATCTAAATCTCCCTGGAGCTGTCATTTCATGCCAGAGACCAAGAAGGCCCATTTACAGTAGCCTCTAGACATGTTTTCTGTTTCTCTAGAGTCCAACTGGAAAATCTTCACCCATACCATCTCAGTGAGGACCTCAACATTCTTCCAACAACAGCTTCTACAGATACACGTTCATCTCCAGGAGGAGGGCAGGAGGACATTTTGGCTCTCCTGCTACATGGCTAAATAACTACTTTAATCCTGCAAAGCCACTTATATGCTTAGTACATTGAATTATAGCACATGCCCTCCATACACAGTGAAGCATAGAGTAGTCCTAGAGGGAATTAGCACCAGAAACAGGCTGAGCACACAGGAGTTCTGCCCTCCACCTCTGCACCCTCTCTGCCCCATCTGTCTTTGTGAGCATTCCCAGGATTGCTTGCAAAGGACACTTTCTCATCAAGATAAAGCAAAATGATGCTGTCACAGTAGCTGCCACAGTACACTAAGCTCTGCTGGCTGGAGACACAAATCAGTGTTTATTAAACAGGAAAAAGGACAACTTGGAGGAGAGGAAAGCTGTCAAGCACCTTGTAACTCACAGCAGAATGCCAATAAAAGCACTGTAAACATGACTTGATTGTGCTTTCTGAATAGCTCATTATGGTGTCAAAGCTGTGACAAATTTCATATGAATGTGAATTTAAACATTACAATCTATTCAGCATCTGAAGAACCCTCCTTGTAAACGATTTTTTAGGAAAGGGGGCAGAACGTGACAAAAATAATTGGGGGTAATTAAGCTACTTGTGCTGGTGCTTTCACCTCAGCAATGTCTAGACTTACCCTCTCTATGTAACCAGGACATCCTTCTCCCTTTAAATAAATGTGGAGCTTTGCATAAAACTGTGCAAATAGCAGCCACTCTACGTGTGGAGGACAAATCCCCTGCCTACCTAAAATGCTATTACTTAAAATCCCCATATGGTGGACTGGAAATCAGTGGGCTGGGAGATCAAACTGCTGTTTCTACCCTTCCACATACTCAGCAGACTTTTACTTACTAGAATAAGAAATTCTTCATAGAATAGCTTGATCTGGCTTTCTTTAGCTATATCGTGTAGCAAAGGGCTTTTAGTCAGACTGACACTCAGAGTTTGGAGTGGTTCCCACAGATAAAACATAGCAAAGCTGCCTGTGCTGGGATATAGATAAAGGATATATTTTTGTACTATTAATGCTTTTTTTATTTATAGGCTTTTTTCCTTCTCCCTTCAAGATCATTGATGGTGACTATTGTTTCAACTGCCCACAAATAGTACCAAAAGTAAAATGTACTACAGCCATTTTAAGAGAAATTGTCAAGTGCAGGTAAGTGCTTTTGCAATTGTTTGATTGATCCTGTATCATTTCAGCCCGAATTTCTCCTCAGGAACAAATCTTTGTTTCTTTCAAATTCTTGACATAGAGTGGCACAAATCATCCTCACTTATTTCATATTGATTATGGAACACCACTAATTGAGCTTAGCACCTTTTCAGTGACAGTTTTCTTTGGAGCACCCTGCACGGCAGGGGTGTGGCAGTTACAGATATGAACAACTCATAATAACAACACTCCCCCTTCAGAATCTCTAGACTTACACATTATTGAAGCCACATCGTCTTAAAACTGGCTGTAATGAGAACAGGCTCTGAAATTATGTGCAAGTTTGAAGATAATTAATGTGTGGTTTTTTTTTTTTTCTCCCCTTGTGAGGAGGTGGCTTGAAGGGGATTTGGAAGCTTTGAAAAATTGGAAAAAATTGTGAGCAAATTATTTTTATAATACTGTAACAGAGGTGCATGCCAAGAAAAATGGCTTTTTGTCTTACCACATCCTCCTCACTCCCAGTTTTAATTACTACAGTTTGGCACCTGATCCTGCACAGAGCCATATAAAAGCCACACAGGCCAGCTCTTTCCAGACAGAGATAAAATAGAGGGAGGGAGGAATTAATTAAATCCTTTTCAAATCTTTTCAGTGAGTTTCCTTCTAAAGTCACTGTCCTGGTTTCTGCATAGCTAGTACAATGACATATGGTCATAAATAACAAACCATTCCTGCCTCCTCCTGTTGTCTCTCTTCTTCCACCCTCTGCAGAATCAAAACAAAACAGGCTTATGATTCTGGCATTATAAGCAAGCCAGTCAGGATCCAGAGCAAACAGGCAGCTGAGCATGTTTTTGATTCACAGCACAGTGCAGAGCTTTTAAATGAGCTGGTTTATTCAGCCTTGCAGGTCCCTGCTACCAGGGGCTGCTTTCTGATTACATGTCAGGCCCAGAATGGTGACACATAGTTACCAAACTAAGCTAAAACAAACCAAACTAAAATTTGGTAACCCTAGTTACTAAAACATAGCTTCTCTTTTATTTTTATGGCTTCAATCTTGTGAATCTCCTCCGCTCTCAAAAGGAGCGTGTCGCTTATTTCTGGGATCCTGAGGAATAAGGGAGAAGGTTTCCTGCTCAGCTCATGACCCTTCACCATGGGCTGCTCCTGCTGTGCATTGGACAGGTCTGACTGGACTGACCTTCCCTCTGTCCAGCACAAAAGCAAGCAGCAAGGTGAGTGCCTGGTGTCTTTGGATCTGGTGGCATTCAGCACCATAAACACAAGCAGAGCCCGTGAGAGACCACGGTGGGGACGCCTCCCTCTTGCCCTAAGTGATAAACTCTCTGACCAGTGTCTAACACAGCAAAGAGGAAAGGATGGGTTGCAGCAGGCCACCAGCCCCCATGGTGACCAGCTGCAGTTTTCCAGCTGAACAGAAGTGATTCTGAGAGAAGGAGGAGATTACAGCAGTGCAGTGCTGGGGCATACATGAGAAATGCTACAGTGTGCAACCCAGCATGTCAGCACAGGGGTGAAGGACACCTCCACTGCCAAGGTGTTTGTTTTCCAGTTGAACAGACCATGAACTCTCCATGTCCCTGGCCCACAGTACCTGTGTCAGTGAGCCTGCCCACCTCAGGGAAAAAAAGGCACACTACAGCATGAGGGCCAAAACATCAGTCCAGAGATCAAATTTTTGATTGTTTACTGCCCATTTGCTGATTTTTCATACATAGAATAGAGCATAGAGCACAGACTATTGCAAGATGCTTTTTCTCTGGAAAAAAATAATTAAAAAATCACAATTTAAGTTTCTTTTTGCAAGTTTAACTCCAGATGCTCAGGAGAATCTGCTATCCCATTAAAATGAGTAAAGTCTTTTCTTTCCTATCTCTTTTGTTGATACTGGGAAGCTTCGAAGGGAAGCTGTAAATTAATGATTTTTTAGCTTCTCAAACTTCCATTCTCTTTATTAAAAATGATGATGAACTTCTGTATGTGATTATTTCAGCTGAAAACAGCCTGGCTGCATTTGCAAGACAGAAGCTGCCTGAGCACTGGGCAGAGCTATCAATGCTCCAACTGGGGTACAGAGTTACAGGGATAATCCTGCACACCCACAGAACACACCAAGCCACAGATGCTCTCTCCATCAGAACTAATCAAAACTCAGACCTTCAGCTCCCCAGAAAATCCTAACATTTTGAAATGTGTTTGTGTTTCAAAACAGAATGAAAATACACAAGCAAACTGTTACATACAATTTGCAAATTATTCTGTTTGGATGTGTTAAGCTGTCCAGCTTCAATACCATGAAAATATTGAGCCAGGAACTCAGCTTACATTACAACATAAGAGAAAAATCACTGACTTTTCTGCTAGGATGACAGAAAGGTTTGTTTCAAAACAGGCCAGGAGTGGAGAAGCCTGAGTCAGCCACAAAGCTCTTGGCATCTGCCTTACCCACCTGAGCTCCTCTGAGCATGGTGCTACACCCAACAGGAGAGGCTGATTCCTCCAGGAGCAACACAGAACATTAAAAGCAAGGCTCCTGATGGGAATCATGGAATTGATGTGTTGGAAAACCTATGACATTTGACTGATCACTTCTTAAAAAGCCTTTTAATCATTTAGTAAATCTTTCATAAAAATTGTGCTGGTGAAACCTTCCATGTAAACAAGAGTTTCATAAGAATTAATCATTTTTCAGCTATCAATCACTGAATATAAGAAAATTGAGGAAGTATGAAAGGTTTTTAAGGCTCCAGGAGATGCAGAGATCAGGTTTAGGTCCACCATTAACAAGAGGAACCTACATTAGATCTCAAATAAGAGCAGCAGGAAGGAGAACATGCTTTTCTCTAGGGTACCAAGTTCTCTCACTCTATGTGGAGGAACTCAAAGCAAGAGGTTTAAAACTTCCTTAGAGAGCACCAGGAATTTCCTAGAAAGCATTAGGAAGAGAGGTTTGCCACACAGCCACCACAGAGGATTTGCAAGGGAAGATGATTTGCCCCACCTACCCTTTTATCTCCCTACACAACCTTTCAGCAGTTGCAGTTTTCAGTGATGAATGAACCCCAAAGGAGCAAAATAAATGTGAAGCCAAATTTGGTATTTTGCCAGGTCAGTCCAGATCAACAAAAAAGAGCTGAGGTGTTCCAAGACACTGAAGAAACAATTTTGATTCCACAAAAATAACCACAATGCTTATTAAGAAGAGAATAAAAATGATCTGAGCATTTTGGATAAAGAAGCAAGGGTTTCTGTTAGCCCTCAAAACTTTCCATCTACTGTGTTCACATTTGACCCTGCCTCAGGCTTCCTGGGCTCTCTAACACAGCCCAGCTAAGGAAAGCTCTTCATTGTGACAGAGATTTCAATTAATCAAATATCCACCACAAATGAAAAATGTGGCTGATACATAAATCTCAGTTGGACTGGAGGGGGTTTTCTCTGTTTTTATTTTATTTTTGTGTGTGACAAGACACCTAGCTTGCTGGAAAGTATCTTTATAAATTGATCTGCAGTATTTAAGTTAATTATATTATGGGGAAGGATATTATGTGTGGCATAAGGATAGTAGAAACAATAAGCACAAAAGTAGAATCTTGTTCTTCTTTTGATTAGAAGACTTCCAAATTGGGGAAAAAAAAAAAATAAATAAAGAGAACAAGCCCTGGATGCTGGGAGAATATTTTACTACTGACAAAATTGTGTTTCCACCAAGAGACCCAGCAGATTTTGAGAGAGAACATGAACTCTGTGCCAGCCTGGCTAGAGCCCCCAGCCAAATCTGAAGCCTCTGATAAGCAGAATAAGGAGGGTCTAATAAGCCAGTGCTGCTGTTCAGGCTCTCTGCACATGCTTGAAAAGGAGCTTCTAGAGAAGGGAGAGAGAAGAGAGAGAAACTGAGGAGTAATGTGGAAAAGCTGCTTAGAAACAGCCACATCCAGCCATGGTTCTCCAGAACACGGGACTTGTTTGCAGCACAAACACCATAACATGCATGGATGTCACCACTTCCCACATGATGATATTCAAGCATGCAGCAAGGAAAAGCTCCCAAGCTCTGCTGTGATGGAGATGTGTGAAATCAAATAAGTGAAATTCAAATAAGTCAAATTCAAATAAGTGAAATTCAAATAAGTGAAATTCAAATTCAATCAGTGAATCCAGGTGAATCCAGGAAAACAGGGAAAGAGAAAGCTCCAGAAGCCAGTGCTCCCTCTGATGAACGAGAGGCAGAGAACAGGGTGAATCAGCTTTTACACCTTGCCCCTAACACTCCCAACCAGTCAAACTAACTACAAGCAGGAAAAAGACACCATCAAAGCAGAATGTCACCTTGAACCCCAAATAATCCTTTAAAGTTACTTCTCCAAGACTTAGCTAAATATTGCTGAAAAAACTGCTAGGTAAAATGACAGGGACCATTCATCACTAGACTCTGCA
Organism: Ploceus nigricollis; assembly: GCA_013399945.1. Taxonomy (NCBI): domain Eukaryota; kingdom Metazoa; phylum Chordata; class Aves; order Passeriformes; family Ploceidae; genus Ploceus; species Ploceus nigricollis. The sequence goes on from VXBC01010169.1 coordinate 3,030,633, forward strand.
GCATTGGCAACATCAGAGCTCTGTTGTCAGAAAAATACACCAGAATTTTCTAACAAGACTGGGAGAGGTAGAAAATCCAAGAATATTTGGAATCCTCCTTTCTTTTACAGACCAGAGAAAAAAATTTGTTTTTTAAGAAATCACCCCTCATTCCTTACTGTTTTGAATCAAATCTGTTGTTCATCTTCTTCAGGGTTTTTTCAACATTCTGATTATACATACAAAAGGGAAAAATCTCCTTTAGTGAGTTCAAAGAAATGAAACACTCTTGCAAATGAACTGATTTGGACTGGCTTCAACAGAGCTTCAGTTTTCATCAGCACAACATTTGGTCCTCTCTATTGACTGTTATTATTGAGAGCATACATTGAGCACAAAAACAGCATAACAAAACATACAAATAACTTCTAAATTGTCAGTTATCTCAGATTTCTCTTTTAATTAACAGAATTTAATCCCAATCCCAGTTCCAGAAAAACTGCAGATTTTAGGCTGTAATTATTCTGTTTAGTAAAAATGTGGGTGCAAGCAATATTGTAAAGTGCCTTCTGGATTGACCACTGATCCATAGTCAGGAAAGCCTGTTTCCTTTGAAGTTAAAATTGTGTTTCAGGTGGAAAAAAAAATAAAATTATTATTGGAATGCACATGATAAAAATCAGAACAAAAATCTGTTTGGGGAGTGGGGGACTGTTGATAGTTTTCCCCTTGTTTGGTGTTCCTCTGTCTGAGGAACTTGCTGGAGGTGATCATTAACTGCATTTGGTAGTCTGCCTAATACATATATCTATATCCACAGATACATGCCCAATCACAATTCCTACTAAGCTTTGATCAGGAGTTTTCTGACAGATATTGCTAATGAAAACTGTGTGTATCTTACCCAAAAAGAGTTCCCACCAATATCATGACATTTGATCTCAGTCAGCACCAATGAAACAGAAAAATTTGATCTAATGCACAAAAGTTGTGGTTTGCTTCATGCTGACTCCCATGTTTGGAATTTAAAAAACCCTCTTCCTTATCTTGGAAAGAGACAACTTATTGCTCATGCTTTACCTCAGGATAAACACAAGGTACATAAAGTATTGAAACTGTTTACAAGCACCAGTCCACATTTTCATGCCTACATAATAGCCTCGGCAAATTCACAGTGATAACTTGAAAAAACAACTGTCTAATGCATACAGCTGAATGGAGACGCAACCTGCAGCTAAAATAATTCTGTCTCTCTGTCTGAATACTGACAGGACAGGACAGAAAAGTGCTGAAGAGATGAGGAAGCTGTTATATATCACACTTGTGAATTCATTTGGACAAAGTTCCATTTATTCCAGATGAAAGATTTCATCCTGTGTTCTTGAGCTGTCTTTAACATAGGATAGCTGTAGGCCTAGAGCTTTATGATAGAAAAGACCTACCTTAAACAGTTAGTTGCCATTAGCATTTTGTTTGGCTTGAAAAGAAAGAAGTTTGTGTCCAGAGATAATTCTCCAACACCTGAACTGAAGGCTACAATGACTCGCCCAGCTCAGTTGCCCTCTTTAAGCAAGAAAAGAAACACACCCAAAATTAGGTGCCTAGCAAGAGGCATCTGTTCCTAATCTAAATGTTTTGCTTTACTCCATAATTAGGGTTCTGAATGCCTAGTTTGAGATTTGGGTACAGATTGGATACTTTAGAACTAACATATTTGGAAATGTAAGCAATTATTAAAAGTCAAGCAGATGTCTGTTCAGCCCTCCTTCATTTGCTCTGCAAACACATTGTCTGCTCACACAGATACAGGCCCTGCAGATTAAGAATTTAAGAGCTACATAGAGGATGGCTGTGTTCTGAGAAGGCAGCACAGAAAAATCCCTGTTCTGAGTGTAAAAGCATGCCCCAGCACTTCTGGCTATGGGGTCCCTATGAACCAGCCACGGGAAAAAGCAAGGAAGGAGTGAAAGCTCCTTGAAGCTCTTTGTCTGCTTGTTCTCTTTATGGAAAGCTACATGACAAAAGTTCTGAAAGCTGAGCCTAAATGAAAGAGGCATTTGCTTTGCTAAACCTTCCAGCACACTGCCAGCATAACTGAAGAGGGCTGACTTCTGTCATCTAGGGCCAGGTGAGAAATTGGTCTTGAATTCAAATACTGCCAGTGTTTTAGGACAGGCTGTGCACAAAACTGTTATTATTATGCTGGAATCACAACAGCATTTCAGTGTAATATTTTTCATCAATGATTACAACTATTCTTCACATACAATATCTACAACATTTTAAAAATGTTAGTCTTTATGACTGGCTTCATCCCTTCCCAGCAAACATATTAATTCCTCCTCTATTGTCTTTTAAAGTATTATAGATTATGAGGTCCTTTATGGAAAGCACTTAAAACATTGATGGTTGCAAGTAAATTGCAGAAATTTCCATGTTGTCCATATTAAAACTACTTAAATTTCCTAAGAAATGTAGGTCTACTGGCATTTTCTTTTGGCAGGGGAAATAATCATATTTGGAGGATAAAGCATATATTCCTTGAGACAGATCCATAATAGTTCAGCTGTGGACTGACAGGTTCCTCTGAGTGATGTAGGCATGAAAAGCCAGTTTATAATCTCTCTTTGCATCTGTTTATCATCTGGGTTATTTTCCATTTACGAAATTTCTCTAAGGATATTTCTGTTCTCTAAAAACCATTACCAGTGCCCACAGCCTTGTGGGAGACCCTCCTATAAATAGCAACAAAATAAACAAACCATAGTGCATACAGAATGGGAGATAATACATAAAAAAACATGTGCTGTCAGGTGCCAAATGGCTATTAAAAACAAGCACGGGGATAACATCATTTCAAAAATCATGAGGCAAGAGAAGTCCCTGACAGAATATTTTAGCATAAGAAAATGTCTGAAAAAAATGATCAAGAACAATTCCAGACACTAAAACGAGCTGGTGCTAGCTGGACATTGATAGCTGCACCCTGACTTCAGACAGCATTTGAAAACAAATCCACTTTCATCTGGGAGAATATCAGCTGCAAGCCAGAGAGATGTGGGTTGTTTTCTTCCCCTTTTGAGGGCTTGTTGAGGTTTAAATAATGTTCCACTCATGTGTTAGTGCACCTGGTGACACACACAGCCTTACCAAGAGCTGCCACACTGGTAATTCTCAGACCAGATCCATGCATACAGAGACATTTCACTGCCTAATGTTGCTGTCAAAAAATCCTGTCTTATGAAAGCACTTATTATGTGCCAGCTCTTCTAAACTGATTTTCATCAGGCACTTCCATTTTATAGCCAGATCACAGAGACCACCAAAGCAATCACCTTCCAACTGACAAGCCAGTTTGGACTCTGTTTGGGAGGGACTGTGTCAATAAGCTAAGTTTTGAAGAACTGCTTCATTTACATGGGAATGCAAAAAAAAATATTCCCCATGTACATCTGAGACAAGGCACAAAACAGAGGAGGTGCCACAAAGCATGAATGAATGCCATGAAATTGTAGATGAACTGCAGGGAAATCAATGCTTTTTGACAAGTCACAAATCACAGCAGATATATTTTGTCCTGTGGTTCCTGCTGCTGCAAAGCCACAGCCAGAAATACTATCAAGTTTTCACACTGTTTATAGACATGCAGTAGAAAATCATCTTAGCTGGGCCCAGTGGGTGTTTACAACAGCTGTAAATTCCCTTCTAACTTGAACAGCTACAATGACTTTTACATCCCTTCCCTAAAAAAATGAAGGAAATTGTCCACTTCTGAGAAGATGCTCAGTTTGTTCTCTCTCCATCTCTACCTGCTTCCAGGAAACTGAAGCCTACCCCTTCTTGGACAGAAATCCACTCTTTTTGGTTTTGACCTTTTTTCCTGCTCTAGAGCTGTTTGCTCTTGAAACACATTTCACAATTAATTTCTTTTCCCATCCTCACCAATGAGCAGGAACCTACACTCCTTCCAGGTGTGTCCTTCTTTTCAGAAAATACTTATTTTGTCCCTCTCTTGGTGCTTCCTTCACTGTCATGGAGAAGATGAGCCAAGGATATCTCTAACATGTGGAAGAGTTTTTCTAATTTTGACTGGGACTGATGTCCTACTGATGGTGTTCCCTACCTCACCCAAGTGTACAGACCTCATTAGCCTCCACCTTACCCCAAATAAAGTGTCTTAAGCCCATATGGCCACAGAGCAGTTCTGTTCCTACAGTAAGTTGCATGATCTGTCAGTCAGGACATCATCATCCTACTCTCAGAGTAAGCAGGGTCTGGCACACTGGAGTCCTTACTCTGAACTCTGACTGAAAAGGACCTTTCATGGCTGTGCCATTCTTGAAACACAGGTCAACCACACAAACAAGCTCCTCACATATAATTCAAGACTGTCTTTCACTGAGAGAGCCTCTCATAGAAGGCTTTTTATGGGAATGCTGCATTACCTACCATGTGTGACTGATGGGCATAACACATTGGCCAAAATGCTGGGCCTAAAAGTCACAGTGTCACAGATGAATACTCATCATCAAAGAACAGCAAAGGACTTCCAGGACATCTGGAGCTATAATGCTATGCAAGAGAGCCAACAGCACAATTCCAAGCAATTACAAACTAAGACAAAATCACTGCAGCCCTGCTCACTGATTGACTTTCTTCCTTTTGGGGGAGCAGGTCATGGGCTTTAGAGGGGATCAGGACATGTTTTTATAACCAGCTGTTGACACTGCAGTATTTAATGTCTAGGCAAGTCCAGCTGCTGTTCTCTGTTAATAGCAATCATAAAGCCAGACCCCTCTGTTGGCCTCTAAGTAGAAGTTTAAACGTCCCACAGGGCTTCTTTGGAAAGAAGAGTGAATGACCCTGATGTCTAGACTAACATTAGCTTCATCTATAAAACTCAGGTCATAATGTAAAAAGCTGCGTGTGAACTATTGCTGAGAGCATAATGAGCGAGTTAATTGCCTATATAATCATTCTCCAATCCAACCAAGTACCCTGAGATAGCCTGAATGGGAAAAATACCATTAAAAATTCCTTAGGCTAGACTAAACTTTAATTACATGACACCTGCAAATGATAAACTGAGAAACAGCTCAGTAGGACACACATTGTAAAAAAAAAAAAAAAAAAGTGCTCTGCTTGTGCCATTAATGGCTAAAGGATCAGTTCCTAAGGAGTTCATCCTGAAAGCTGCAAACAGGTAGAATGTGGCAGATTACATACAGGAAAATCCTTGGGACATTCACCTGTAATCCAAAGGCACAGGCCAGCCTTCCTCTTCCCCTAAAGCAGTGATAATTTCAAATTTCATACAAGTACAACTCAGAACTTCTCAGTTTGTGATGGACCAAGGCAGGGTCTGGACATGCTGATGGCTGCAATACCTTGGAGAAGGGCTGGATGGCAAAATAATTCTGATTTTTTTTTTTAAGAAGCAATATCAAACTCAAGTGTGTTTTGCTAAGACGCAGGAAGGTTGGCAAACCAGATGACCTTGCAATCCTGTTTTATTCAGGAGACAGCTGTGAAGGCTATGACATTTTCTTTTATAACAGCTACACTTGGGCTAAAACAAGTAGCAGTAGCTGCAGCACTAATTGACTCAGCCAGTGCATTTCCTATTAAACCTTAAACATTAAGAATTCATAGGCAGAACCAGAAATAAACTGTGTGTGGGTGTGAAGGTACATGGAACGGTAAAAAGCTAAGCCTGCATGAAATTATATTAACTTCAGCTGAATGGAAAGATCCATAGTTAGATTAGAAAACTGTTATTTTATTTGTTGGCTTTCATTTGTTAGCCTGTTTGGCTTTGTCATTACTGCTCTAGCTTTTAATGCAACATGGTTTTATCACATGCAACACGGTGCCATTTCACATCATGTACCTACCAGGATCATGTCAGGCAGGATAACATCAGGCCATGGCAAAGACATCAGGATCACACTGTACTCCTCAGACATTCTCCCTGGCAGACTGTAGAGCTCCCCCCATGATTTAATCCAGAAAATTCTCCCTCTGACTTTGACTTGACATGCTGTTTTGAGCAGTAAGTAGAGCCAAACACCAGTCTTAAAGCTAGGCCATGGTTTCAGGGTCCTGTTCTAGTACTTGTCAGCTGGAAAAATACTAGCAAAGTGGGCAAGAATAGAGGCAATTACCATAAATTGCACTAGCATTATGCAAAGAGAAAATTTATATATAAAAGAGTCCTCAAAGGAAATTCTGCTGCATATAACCAGCCCAAATACATCAAGCTCGCCTCAGGGATGAGCCCTAAAAAAATATGTGCCTGTGGTCCAAACCTGCTACAGATACCCATCTACAAACTGAGATATTTCCCTAGGATGCAGATAACAGCAGGAGCATCAATCCTATGTTTCTAGTGAGGTAAAAAACCCCAAATCAACAGACTTGCCAAGCTGCTTCTCATATCACAGAAGTAAAATCAAGTTAGAGCTCATGATTCCCTGAACCCCACACTTCATCTATTCAATCACAGAGCACACTGGACAGAAGACTTAGTCATCTTCCCTTCTATGGGATTGATCTGCACTGAAAGAAAAGGTTTAAGTAGCCTAGTTAATAAGATTTTAGGAAACTTCCTGTCAGGAGGTAAATGCCATAACTTTTACAGGAGTCTAAAGATCCAGCTCACTTACAAACATACAACACAAATGTTCTAGGCACGTTACAAAAAATTAACACATTGCCTCTACCCAGAGAATGTGATGGAAAATTCTTCTACTGAATTGTTCATGCAGTAATTCCAATCAGGTGTTTATAGTTTTACTGCACTGAAGTTTCTCCAAATGCTCACCCTTGGCCTTAAAATATCAGTCCTGCCTTTCTGGATGATTATTAAGAAGTGAGATAGCTTGTAGATATTTTATTTCTCTGCCTTATAGCAAACAGACTGTGCCTTTGATGGAAGATGTTCTCCTCTTACCTTCCTGGGAAAAAAAAAATCAGCCTTCACACTGATGATAAAAAAGAAAGCTTTAAAGTGTTTGTAAACTGTACACCAAGTAAGAATGAAAATGTTGTCAAAACACTTTGTAGGTTAAAACAACTTCATATTCATAGAATTTTTAGAGACTAAATAGAAAAGACGTTTAGGAAAAAGTTTAGAGTAAAATAAAATCCTTTGTAATTAATTCTCCCCAGTTTCTACTTGTAATCTCTCCATATAAACTTAGTACTTTATTTCCACTTTCTTTCCTAGAGGAAAAGAGTAAGAGAAGGATTTTTCATTCCTGACTGGCTTATCTGTCATTAATGAACATGAGTGAGCATGCTAACTATCCAAGCATACTCACTTCCTCTGACTCCAGTTCAACCTCAGCAGTCTCTCAGCACTTCACATGATTGCAGTCAGTGTGAGGAGAGAGGGAAACATTGTCCAAGTGTCCTTACAATGCATCTTCCACTCTGAACATCCTCTGTATATTTCCCTTGGAATACCCAGCCAGAGAGAGACGATCCTTGGACCATAGTTATAAAAAAAACCTAGATCAAAACAACCCCATTCATTTTAATTCACTGCCAAACAGACCTGAATCTGGGCTTGGAAGCAACCATTTAATTACCTTAATTTAATGATATCTCAATCAAAAAAAGTAATTAAATGAATACTTTTAAAGTACTTAAAACTTTTTACTGGAATTATTCTGATACAGAATGATGCCCCTCCCCTGCCTATGTTACGATATAAAGGATGTTAAAACAGCCAAAGATTATTAATACTAGCAGTTTATAATATCAGAAGCACAGACAATACCTCACTGGTGATCAGCTCTCCAGTTAAAAATATTTTTACAGCAGCTGACAGAGCTGACATTGACATGAAGCAAATGAATGATTAGGAACAAAAATACACTGAATATTCAGTCACCGGCTAGCCAAGCACATTGTATCTCCTCTCTTCCATGCAGGGAAATCTACCTGGCCCTTCCAGCTGCACTTTGCAAAGTCCACAGCTCCTGACTGCCTCTGTGAAGTTCTCATCTGCTATACTGTACAATTCACCCCATCTTTTATGTGCTGCTTCACACCTGACGTAGGGTCTGTCCCACGCCTTTTGCTTCTGCTGCACCAAAGCACATTAATGTTTTTATTAGATCATAAACCACTGTCTGAATCTAATGATCTAATCTTACACTTTCAGATTTGGCATCCCACTGCAGAGGGTTGAGCTCTTGGGGTTTTTATCTTACTTCAGCTCTCGGAGTGGAGCCCCACATTTCTTCAGGAACATCTGACTTGTTTTGATTGCAATTCTCCTGTAGTGAGTAACGGGTAACAAATCCTACAAATCTCAGCACTGGCTGGTTCAGTTGTACCAACATCATGAAAATCTCATAAGAGGGTCCCAATCACACTCAGCAGCTGCTGGCAGGGAGCCAACTGCAGCCTTATTCCCTCAGTTTCTGCTTGGAGTGAGCTGTTACCATTCTATTCCCCTGCAGGGCTCAGGGCAGGTGCCACTGAATGGAGGTTCACGAGTTCCTGCTTATCCTGCACAGCCCCAGTGCTCACAGAAAGGGACAAACTGGCACAGCCTTGCACCATCTCTTCACCAGCTGTGCTACTTGCTTACTACAGGGGAGCTTTGGTGTGACTGAATGAGCTCTGGATGTGTTTTTGTGTTTAACTTTTCACCAGTGCTCTGAAGCCTTCAGTAACACACATGACATAAAGACTCACGGTGCATTATTTGCTAGCACTGACATGCTAGGAAATGACTCAAGTGTAACTTCTTACTTCAGTAGCAAAACTCAGCAGAAAAAATGCAGCCTATCAATACTATAAACAAAATGCTCAGTACTTTCATATGTGTACTTACAGGTGCTTGCTGTTCCAAACTTTGAAGCTGGCCTGCTTAAAATCTACTCAGTGTGCCTTCCTCCTCTCTCTCCACCCACCTTCCTTTTAATCCCATTCTGTCAGTACAGCAGAGATGAGACTTGAACCACTAAAGCAATCTCAGTAAAAAGGGCAATTGCAAAACTGCCTTGTCTCCATCCATCTTCTAATTTCTCCTTCAACCAAATGGACAAATATTCACTTATTGCTGCCTTTCCCTTGAGTGCTCTGGCTAAAATCTGCCTCCTGTGAAAAGACCTCCACTGTACCCTGCACCCTCTGCTGTTCCTGAGCACCTCTCTCCTGAGTTTGCAGAGCTGGGCCCATGAGCTTCTGCATAATCTCACTGACCAGGCTCATCAAGTGGGAAACAAGAGTGTCCTGTGCCTCAAGCTAAGAGCAGAGCTCAGAAATATTGCATGAACAGTAGCACCATGCAGGTTCTTGGCTCTCAACCACCCCTGTTCTTTACTTCAGTGCAAAGGGAGCACAATACACAGTGAAATCTAAATGCATTTGCCACCTCATCACTAGTGGCACATATAAGTTCCTCACAAATGTGGGAAGCAATTACAGCCCGAGCACATTTCCCTTCATCCCAACTTTTTTTTTTCCCCCTCTCACAGCTAGAGATTGAAGAGAGTCTTGAGAGACACACAGATAAGGGAAGCTGCCTTTAATACTCTGACATTTCACACAGGCTGAAGAGCTGCTCCTCAAATATTTACCTAACATACATATGCTGGTAAATTCCAGTGGTCCACAGCAGGCTCAGGATTTTTTCCACTTACTGGAATGATCATAGAAGACAGTTTAAACAGGTAATGAGCTCAGCCTTTAAAGATTTCATAATGAATTGAAACCAAAGGTTTGGGGCTTTTTGCATTCAAGATTGTTACCCACTGGCAATGATCCCGTCTGTAATATCACCACAGCCCTCCCTTGGAATTACAGCTGATGGAGTTCTGCACGCTCACAATGTGACTTCAAGGCACAGCTCAGGAGTGACTGCTGTGCTGTAAACCAGTTTGTGTTTCACTGTGGAGCCACAGATTCATGAGACAAAGCTGGAAACCAGTTGCAATACAAGCATATTAAGAAACCTCCATTGTAACAGATTAAATAGAAACAGTTGGATTCATTAAGCCTTAGTATCAACATATGGATTAATTTATGTACCTGCATGCTTAACCAGCTCTGAAGTACACACAAGGATGGGTAAATGATCTTTTTCCAATGCTTCTGGGTTTCAGCTTACGAGCTGGTGCTGCCAGGAGCTGTGTCCTGGCAGCTTTACCGTGCTGAGATGGCCAGCACAGGACTCACTCTGCCTCGCATTTCATTTTGAGAACAGCACTCGTAACAGCACTTTGTCTTCCATCTTCACTCACTGACACTGCCATAAATCTATTTCTATTCTGTTCTCTCCTAGTCTGTTTCTAACTTTCAAATGCATTTCCCCAGCTTACTTCACAAGGTCAGAGGGAAAACTCTTTAACATGTATTGCCAGAATCTACCTCAGTTTACTCCAAACAGCTGCTGTACAAGACTTGTACTTGCCTATTTCTACACCTGGCCTCTTTCTTTTGACATCCATGCGACAAACAACAGATGGATCAATTCTAGGAGCAGCCTGTGTACTGAGCTTACTGTTGGGAGGAGCAGGAACAGCTCTGTATGCAGAAGAATGACAAGAATTGGTCATAACAGGAAGAATCATCTCAAAATGGAAGTCAGCACTGGGAATAACTCTTACAGCAAGGAGCCACCACACTGTCTCACAGAGACAGGTGACAGAAGAACACAACACTGTTCTCCAACAGTGTCTCAGCTAAGCCACACCCTAACCCCACTCCTGTGCAGATCAGGTTTAGGTTTAGGAACTCCCTGTGAACTGCAGAACTTCTTCTGCCAGCTGGCTTAGAGCAAACAGCACACGAGCCCTGAGAAGGAACTGTACTAAAAAAATATCTCCTGCTCTGCAAGATCCTGGCTTTGACTTCACCCAGTCACTGCAGAGAGGGGACAGTGCTGTCCTGCTGCACCATGTGTTCAGTGCTTGCTTGGGTGGGCTGGGTCAGTTTGGAGGTGAAGAAGCAGTAGGGAAAGGAGAAAGAAAAATCTATTAAAATAGGCAGCAATATACAGCTGCTTCAACCAAACAGAAAACATGTAGCTTCACTTTGTCTTTAAAACAAGTAATTAGGAACATAACTGCAAGAGAAGCATTAACAAGCTTCCCATTTAGCTGGCTATTATTTTCTGCACATGTGTACTTTTTAAAAATATAACCTCAGCTCCAAAAAGTCATATCCTGTTGTTAATTTAAAGAAACTAAGCAGAGGCTCAGTAACAGAGGTTAATTTGGGTTTAAAACAAATGAAGTGCCACAGAATCACATACTGCTGATTAAGCTGACTAAAAGGACTGCCTGGGACAAAGCCTATTTTTTTCTGACAAATTTTTCATCACTGGACATAGCCTTTTGTGAACTGGGATTATGCCTGCTCTAAGATCTGTCATCCAGGTCTCCAGTGCCACGAGGTCCCTGTGACACGTGTGAGGCACAAGAACAACCTCTCAGGATTAATTCCAACACCTCTATATTGCAGCTGCCTGCCTTAGAGAGGATGGCTCAGTCCCAAGGGGCTCACAGTGCCTAACTCTGCCACTGGATGCTGCAAACTCAAATTATCAGTAAGTCTTAGAATTACTGAGATTTCAGTGTTTGCATGCAGACCTGACTGATAAAAAAATAAGTAAATCTCTGACAAATGATTCTACCAAATCTTTATTCCAAGCAGTGACATGTAAAAATTACTCTCATGTCTTGATTTTTAACCTGAAAACCCACACAATTTCTATCTTTATTCAAGGACTGAAGCATGGGGCATGGAGTTGTTCTGTCTAAATTAAGTTCACTGAATTTTATCACAAACTTTGTTTCAGGGGAACGTGAGACAGAGAAGATTGAAGCATTCAGTGCCTTTTCTGCAATAATGGTGAAGGCTGACACATAAAATACTTTATTAGCAGCATCATTACAACAGACTTATCTGTGAACCACAGAAGAGCAAAACAATTACCCTTAACCCTTGTAAAATATATTTAGATCATTAGAACACCTATAGTAATTCAGCTAATTATTTCCCCCATGAGAAACAATTTCTTCTATACCTATACCTATAAGTCTCCTATTCTAATCACTACAGTCCCTAACACCAAAAATGATGACATTGCAGCTTTATTGTAAAAAAAAAAAATAATAATAAAGAATTCACATTAGGGGAAAAAACCAAAACAACACAGAACTCAATGGTAAATATAAAAAGACATTTGACAGAATAGAATTAGTCAATCTTTCCTCTTCCTGGACTCAGTCCTCTTTCAAGGACTGATGTACTCATACTGCAGAATTGTAGCATTGACCAAAACATTGAAATTCATGTGGGTCATGCCTGAGGAGCACTCAGAGCACTATTAAAAATATCTAATTTCCCATGGGGCAGAGAGCACTTTTTGCAAATACATTCAATAATACCATAACAGATATTTCTTTAAAACCCTCCCAAAATATACTTAAATGAGTGAAATTTCGTGGACCAAGGCAGAGTTTCACAGAGACTATATCCATACTCAATTCCAGCTGGAGGAAATAGGAGCTATAACTGAATGCAACAGTGCTCAGCACCACTGACTGCCATGAGAATTAGTGAAATGTCCTATGTGCCTCCTGTGTCTGTATATCCCAGCTGTATTCCTTCTACAAGTCCTCAGGGTGTGCCCAACCAGATCTGCACAAAAAAGGCATTTCCTCCCTCTCAGCACCTCTGCTGCCCTTCTCAGTGTTTGCTTTCCCTCTGCCATTTTCCAAGGAGTGACCAGAGCTGCCTGTCGAGTGCACTGTGCAGGGAAAGCCTGGATTTATAGATGGCATAAAGATGTTTTCTATTTTGTTCTCCTTTTTTCCCCTAATAATTTTTACGAGTCTATTTGCCTTTTCTGTGTGACTGAGCACACAGATGATATTTGCAGTGAAGTACACTCAGTGACCTTAAAGAAGGTCCTTCTGAATGGGAGTAGCTAAGGTAAAACTTACCATGGTATATGCCTTAGAAGTTATTTTTCCTGGTATCATTATTTTACATTTATCAGCATTGGATTTCACCTGCCATTTTATCACCTAGTCATTCAGCACTGAATAATCATTTTGCAATTTGTCCTAAGCAGACTTATGTTGAACTACACTGACCTTTTTCTTCAATTGTAAATATTTTTGGTTTAATCTTCAACCCCATTTTTTACTCAGCTACAAATGCATGGAATGACATAATTCCCACAACATATTTTCATGAGGTCCTTCTGGTAACTTTACTCCTTGGCCAAAACAACCATTTATCACTGGGGTTTTTTTTGGGGGGGGGGGTTTATTTTTTTTTTCTGTCTTTTAATAAATTTTTAAAGACTACAAGACCAGTAACCAAAGGGGAAAAAAAGGAGAGTGGGTGATAAATTAATGTAATCTGGTACTCCTAGATTTACCTCGACTGGATTTAACTTAACTGCCTTGCTATCCTGAAGCTACACAACAACTGCCTAGGTAATAATTTAGTACATAACACTCCTGGGGATTACAGTGAAGATGACCAGCTGCAAATTTACTCAAGTCTCTTCAAATAAATGAATATCATAATTCCTTTAGGAATTCACCAGAAATTGGCCCATTTTAAATGCCTTAGGGTGACTTTCTTGGTCCTGTCCCTGTGGATTTACACCATTCTTTAACATTACATATATTTGACCTGCTTTGACTTCCATCTTCTCATTAATCCCATTTTCATTAAATACATACCCAAAATAAGTAGGAATGACTTAAATGAAAACAGAAAGAATGTTTCATAGTTTTTTAGTACATACTTATTTTCTATTACTTTCCTTCTTACTTTGAGTATATTACTAAAATCTCATTAGAGTTGTTTACATTTGTTTGGTTGGTTTTTAATTCTCTTTAGTCTTGGCCTTTCTGGCTGTCTCCCTCAGATTTTGCTTCTGAGTACTTTTAGTTATGCATTCTTCTTTTCATTGGGGTGTGATTCCAATCCAGCTTCCATGTTTAGGGCACATCTCCAGGACCACATGCATGTCCTGACTCCCTGCTCTAGTTCTGACTCTTCTTTGGATAATTCTTCACTCATAAAATTCTTATTCCCTTTTTTCTTTTTTTTTTTTTTTTTTTTTTTTCTCTACAGTAAAAAAAGTATAATTTAATTATTAGAAAAATTATAATGTCAGCATGAAATATGGAAAATGTATTGCTTTGCAATTAAAATAGGAGTGTAGAAACATGAGTGAGACAAGCAAAGAAACTCTGAACCCTTTCCTGCACTATTTCTTCTGATGCCTCATTACTTTTTCACTTTATTTCATCCTTACAAAATGTTGTTTGCAAATCTTATTGTGAGGACATGAGAACTCTCATTTTAAAGAGAACAAAATGGTAAACCTGTTTCTGAAACTGCATGGAGACACTAAGAAAGCATCTCCTCAATTTCTATGAGGCTGATGAGTGACCTGCTTTGGTATTAACACTCATCTCTGTACTGGAGAAAATTTTACAGTGCTACCATATGCAAGTTCATTAGTTATGTATTTTTTAAAAAAAATTAGTTAGTGTTTGCAGTGGTAAAAACTAATTTTTTTCCAAGGAAAACAGACTGCAAACTCAGTCTCAATTAATTCCATTCTGTCAGACATTTGCCCAGTTTTGGTATTTCATTCCAGGTCATGCTGATGCAAAATTCAGAGATGCCAACTGTCCTGCATGAGAGCTGTCAGACAGATTAGCACTTCTGCACTGACACAGCCCCTGCTTTGTCAGGACTGGGAACCAGTGTGTTGAAAAATGAAGTCTCAGCTGATGTGCCTATGGAAACAGAGCAACTGGCACTATATGGGGTTTGGTCCTATGGGGAGTCTTGGTGCCTAAAACCATGCTGTCCAAATGATATTCTCACTGTTCTCTGAAAGAAGGACCAAGATTTGTTAGCACTAAAAGTCTCCTGAATTCCCTGAGATCAGTTTATTCCTTCCCTCTTTTAAAGAAGACTACAAGCATCCCTTCTTTTTCTTCTTTCCTGCAATATTTATGAAGTCTCTTTTTGCTTGCTCAGTTGAAACTGATTGTGATCCTTTCTTTTTCCAAATGCTCCCTCCCCTCTGAAAGGAGGCCATGCACTCCAGCAATCTCAGTTGCAGATTGCTGCCTCACCTATTGTTTTTGTCACATCTCTGTGCTCATGTGCTGACACTGTGTCGATGCTCTCCTGGACTGAGCACAGCATCCCAGCTTTTACCTACATCACAGAGTGCTCTCCAAGGATTGCCATAGCTAGTCCTGATGGATCCAGAGCAATTCAGACTTTGCAGCTCTACCACAAAGGATAGGATCCTAAAGTTCCTTAAGTCTTTCTTGAGAGTGATGGAATTCCAGGACTGTTATTCTGTATATAAAGTGAGGAAGAATTAAAATCCCTATGTTATAGGTATTCCCCAGTCATTCTGATTATGAGGTGCAAATAATTTAAACAGTAACTTGTGAAAATTGTTCTGGTTTTTTTGCCTTTTTTTTTTCAATTTTGGGTCTCAATTAAATACTTGGGCTTGGAGTTTCTAATGTACATAGTAGAAATGAGAGGCACAGTTCACTAGGACATAATTTTTAGCTCTCAGAGCTTCTTTCCTCATGCTGTGTTAATTTTTCAATAGACTCAAAAATTCAGACACTGCTGAGGAGCTGTGGCCCTTGTTTATTCCACCTCAGATCTGGAAGTAAAACTAAACCCCAGAGGACACACAATGGGCCAGCTATTTTTGATTGGTATCACAGTATGCAGCTACTACCACACCATTCAAAATCAAGGCCCGTTCCTTTAAGAGACTCTCTATGTGGAGAACACCACTAATATCTGCTGTAGAATTCAGGGGGAAAAACAAATCCTTTTTCCTAATAGTACTTGTATTCCAGTCCAAAAACCTATTTTTAAACCATTAGCATTTTAGGGCACAGAAACAGAACTTCTAAGAAGAAATGGGAACTATAACTAATAGACAAGCAAATTATGCTACCAGCTGTATCTGTTTGCAAGTGTTACTGGCCTTAAACGTGGCTTTGAGAAAACCTTCCCTAGTAAATAATTAAGAATGCCATTTTACCACAAGAAATATGCAGCATTCCTGGATTAATAATGTTTTATAGCATAGCTACTTGGATCTAGTGGGGTTTTTTTCTGTTCAGACCACTGTTTCTGTGTTGCTTTTTGTAGATATGGCTATTACTATGAAATTGCTGGTACTGCTGCTGTTGTGAAGCCCAAAGGGTTCCAGCATCAGATGAAATTTCCCCAAGATAATCTCCTGGGCTACATGAATTGCTTTACATGGATTGCATTTTAAATCTCATTTGATAACGAGTGTTTTAGAGAGGAAAAAAGTGCTTTCTGGCTTAATCACAAACCACAACAAGTTAAGCGTGCATAACGAGATTTGTCCACTTATCCGGTGTGAATAGCTGGAAAGAATTGTTCTGTTCTGTGCTGACAGCTTTAGATGGGGTTGAGAAATGGAAAGAAAAATCTATAAAAAATTATCCACATTCTTAATGCTCACCAGTTATGGTGAAAATAGAACTTTTGGAGTCCTTGCCCTGAATCAGGGTATTTTGGCAGACTACTGCTATGCTGTTTAAAGAGTCCTAATTTCTGCTTGTGCACAGATGTAGCTCCTGCTCTGGTTAAAGTTCTGCTTCATTTAAACACAGGAAAAACTCACCACTAAAAGTTCACTATGCACAGACTGAAACTTTCAGAATTCTGTCCTGTTTTACCTGGAGCTTTGTCCCTGGCAGCCTGTGAGTCAGGTTCAAGAAGGCATCATGCAAAGAGCTCAGTCACACAACTCTCCCCACCCACCCCTCCCCAGCCTGCCCTTAGCAGCCACACACGAGGACAGGAGGCAACAAAATGTGACAATTCCTGTGGCAAATCAGAAGTGAATATTCTGCAGTGCTAATGACAGGAGCAAGGGAAACACAAGGCACATAAATGAATGAAGGTACAGCGCACAAGCCAATGAGGGCAGCTCCTTGGAGTTTTCACCAGGGCAATGTTTCAGACACCATCCCACCCTGGGCCTACCAGGTTGCAACTGGATAAAAAAAACAAACAAGATGTTCCAGTTTTAGCACTTACAGGATGCTTACTCTTCCTGCAGTAGGCATGCTGTGACTTCCCAGAATGGTTTCAATATGATTGATCAGAAACACATTTACAACAAATTTTAAGTGCTAAATGACCCCTCTTTAACCTCAACCTAAACTGAGTATTATTTCAAAAAGAAACTGAACATAAACCTGGAAGATTATGGCAAAGATTAACAAAGTAACTACAAAAACGTTAGGCTAAGGGCACAACCTTTCTGTGGAACAAGGTGTCTTGTCAGCCTACAGAATGAGAGGGCTTCAGTCTTCCCACTGCCACAGGGAGTCCTGCAGGCACTGCTCAGATCCTGCTTTGACTAAAACCTGGGAAATGGTGAGGCAGTTTGACAAAATGCCTCTGCCAGAGGTGTTCACCATTTACATAACTAACAGAGCTCATTTTTCTGTCCACAAATTCATCACGAGCACAAAACATTGCTAATGAATTTGATACTGAGAGTTACTCCACTAACAACCAATACACACAAAGATTTGCAGAAACAATCCAATGCAACTAATATGTCAAGGAACATCTATTAATGCTATTTGTAATCCATTTTTCAGACTGATTACCTGAGCTGTCACTGCTTCTGCTTCCTAACTGGCTGGCTGTAGCTCTCTAAACAGAAACAGCACAACCAACATGCTGCAGACATCTCCTTCCTTCCCCAGGCACTCACTCTCACAGTTTTAAAGACTTTCACTTGGCTGTGAGCATTCTTCCACACTTGGAAATTATGTATTTCTGTTCCTGGCTACTCAGCAGAAGAAAACATCAACAAAACCGAATTGAATTTGCTGGTATTATGCCAATGAATGCCTGACAATATTTCACTGAAGAAGGCACCCAGGGCTGTATGTAGGCTGTTTCATCTCAGCTCACTCCCAACAGTAAAAAAATTGAAAGAGAAGCTTTAACTTTGCCTCAGATGCAACTATGAAGAGTATTAAACAGGTAGATATCTAGGCCAAATTCACATTAGTCATAAAGTACACTCCATGGAAGTGTCAAAAATACTTCCAAAAGTGCAAGACCCATACATGTCTGTAAAACAAGGACCTGCATCACAGGTCCTCCAAAGCTCTGAACACAGCAACACAACACTCCCTGCCCTCCCCCTGCCTTTTTCCTTCCATCACTAGTCCACACAGCTACCCAGAGCTGTGCAGACTCTGGGACAGGGTTTACTCCTGTCTCACCATCATGTGTTCTCCATAACCTCTTCCCAGGCAGGTCCTTGTTCCCTGCTACAGCCTCAGTAATAAAGGGGAGATTTTATTTGTGTCAAATACTGTTAGATAATCCCATTCTTCTCTCCATTCCAGTGATCAGAAAAGAAAGCAAACAAAAATTCAGCGCTAGTGTAATGCAGCACACTCTGTTGGACAGCCCTGAGAGGCCAGCTCAGTGGATAAAGTCAATAGTGCTTTCTGGGGAAAAGGATTCAACAGCAGGTTTTAGTTCAGTGTAGCACAGCACTAAATTCTGATTTCCAATATTTACATTTTTCTATCCTGTTTTTCATAAACACAAACCAGTACAAACACACATCCATCCCCTTCTCTCAGACTAAGCTCTTTCTCCCACTAAGTTGGTTCTTTCAGGACTGATTGTCTCTATGGGTCAAGGCTATACTTAAAAAAAAAACTCAAACAATCCTGACTAAATAAGGCACTATTGCCTGCACTTTTGGTACTAATGGCAAGAGAAAAAGGACTAAAAGAACACATATGAGGAGGAAGGAAGACGTTCCTGATGCAATAATTTTAGTTCCCTGAAATTAAGACTGGAAAAGATCACACACTCCCTGTTCACTGGGCTGATCTAAAATTAACACAGTGGACTTCCCTCCTTTTAAATTTTTAAGGGTACTTGAGAATTGAATTCCCCCATGTATAAAAATACAATTGTTTAATAATTGAAGGCTTCAGACTCCATCAAAATTTTGAGCCAGCAGAGCTGTATTAGTTTACACCAACAAAAATCCTTTCTGAAATGACAGATCCAAGGGTGTTTGAGCACTGTCAATATCACCAGCTGTTATGTATGTTATCAATGAGCTGTGGAGGGGCACTCAAGTGCAGTGCAGTTATTTCCATCCAAAGGAAATGACAGGACTGTGAATGGTGTTACTCATATGCCTGCCTCTGTGGGACCTTCACTCTACAGAGGAGCTAGAACCAGGAACAAAACACCTGGTAAGACCCAGACACATTCACCTATCATCAAAGATCATTCAAGTATATTGAACCCTTCTTCCATATAGTTTCATTACACAGAGCCTGAATTCTTTGTGCTATAGCTCTGCCACTCAGCAGTGAGTATGGAATTACATAACCAAAATGCATCAGAAGTGAACACCTGTGCTTTATCTCATGTCTCAATCCTGACTCTGACATAGCACTTGTGACCTTCTCATTATGTTGTGTCCATCTAAGTGTGACAGAAAGGGTGAACAATAAAAAAATATTGTTCAGTGAAACAAAATTAGTGTCCACATACACCAGGAAGGGGTACAGGGTAACAGCAGTTTTAATTGGTTCCCTGTTTAGGAAATGCAGCAGTGCATAGAATGTATCACCAGCAGCTTATAGTCAAACATTTTATTCTCTGTCAAGATAAAGGTGAGTGCTAATGACTGTGACTAAATCTTGACAGGTAAATGATCTCTTCTCCTTGTACTAGTCTGTTGTAATGAGCAATCAGAGCAGCTGAGCAGTAATTACACACACTCACTTGCACTAAAAGCATTTCTGGTGGACTGAAGGGTATTGAAGCAGAAACATGATATAATTATTTTCCTTACCTTTACTTTGGACGTGAAATGAGGATGTTTCCTGTTTGGGGTTGTTTTTTTTTTGGGGGGGGGGCGGGGTGTTCTCTGGTTTTGCTTTTTTGGGTTTGTTTTTTTTTGGGGGGGTTAGTTTTTTTTATGTTTTTTGGGGTTTTTTGGGTTTTTTTTATTAAACCAAAATGCAGAATCCTTACAAGCTTTTTTTTTTTCTTTTAAGTTAAGGTGTTTTTTCCTGCTGTTAATTAACACTTATTTAGCTTGAGAAAGAAGACGGGCATTACATAACAGATATTTCTTGTGTATTTTTAGGGCAAGCCCTGGAAGCATGGAGAATGATGCAGGCTTTCATGTGATCAGATCTGATCTGGAAGAACAACCAAGTGCCAGTACACACAGCAGTGCCAAAAGCTTTTGATTAAGCTAAACCAGACAAAGTGCGAGAAACCTTCATGTTGTTCTAACATGTTCTCTGAAAATGTGTGGGAGGAGGGAAAGAAAAAATTTCCAAGGTGGAACAGGGATTTGGACATTTATTCAAGCTATAATTTTCTGAATTTCCAATGAACGAAGCAAGGGGCAGAACAAGATTGTTGAAGCATAGAGAACGTTCAGTCTCCAGACTGTCTGATCTTTCCAGATCAACAAGTCCTTCCAATATTACTGATGTGCTGATCTATTTATGACCACAAATCCAGTTTTAAAGTCTACTAAATTAACACAAAATATAATGTTTCACTGTCAATTAAGATGCTATTTTACATATGGAGATTGATTTATCTAAACCATGCTCAAAAATATCACAAGAGAAGGTTGCATCTGCTGCCTGAATACCATTTTTATATATATATATATACACACATATATATATTTTTTACCACTATGAAAAATTCCAAATGTCCACCTGAGCACTCCAAGCTGCACTTGCCATCAGCAACCTATTGCTCTTGATTAAAAATTTATGCTATATTCACATAGAAAGCTTACAAATATATAACACTCCTGCACAAGTCCAGTTTCTGAATTCCAGCCCTGAAATACCACAGCAAAACTTAAAACAATATCAGGTGAACAGAG
Organism: Ploceus nigricollis; assembly: GCA_013399945.1. NCBI lineage: Eukaryota > Metazoa > Chordata > Aves > Passeriformes > Ploceidae > Ploceus > Ploceus nigricollis. Next base: position 3,051,604 of record VXBC01010169.1, read on the forward strand.
CCATCACATCTCTGCTTTCCTGTAGCTGTACTGTGCTTCTCTGGCACATGATTAATTCAAGTTCTATAAAGGTTTGGGAAGGCTCTCTGGAATCATTACAAACCCCAATTTGTGCTGCACAGTATTGCCAAATGTCATAACTTTGTATCATGGATATCTATTTCCATGCAGTGCTCTCACTCCTTCAAAAATATTCCCTGTCCTCTCTAATTCTTTAACAACCTTGCTACTTACCCTACACCTCACCTCACAGAAGCTGCTTCCCTGAGCATGACAAGATTTGGGAAGGTATGGCTTTTCACTTGGAATAAAAAGGAATTTTTTTGTATTTCAGCACATGCTTTTGTTCACATAATTTCTGATCTTTCACTTCTTAAGGGAAGTGTTCATAAAAATCAAATCTGCTACTTTTCATCATGAGTGCATAGATTGTGCACAAAGTTATTTGTGGTAGACATTTCAGTGTTGAATATTTTAATATAATGCAAATATAGACATCTGTCTACATATAAAAATCCTGTAACTGCATGTGGTTTTTCCATCTTTCCTTTTATTCTACAGAATTACATCTGTATCTTTGTTTTATGAAATGATAAAAATGTATTTTGCAACAAGAGCAGCTGCAAGTCTACCAGCTCTGTGATAACTTGACTGTTGGTCAATTTATATGGTTCCATATTTATTTTCCTAGACTTGAAAATCTCCTGTCTGTTATGGAGGTTAAAACTGATGGTGGAAAAGGTAAAGAGGAGAACTTAATCTCTAGCCTTCCATGGAAGAGCAGCTGTGAGAGGATCATCCATCAAACAGTAAACCCCACAGAGGCTGTCAAGTTCCAAAAGGAGAACTCATACTGGTGAGTAATGGATGCCTCTCCCTGTGCATATTCTTCAAAACCAAAGTTTTGGCAATTTCATACAAATTTTGCTCCTGTAATCTAGGGGAAAAAAAAGTTTTCTTGGGGTATTATTTTGTTTTTAAATAGACAGAATTTTCAAGCATTGAGCTGAATTGCCGCCACAGCACATAATGAAACAGGTTAAAAAATAGGGACAGAGATGAACGAAGCAAGTTTCCCCAAAGCCAAAAACACAAGTTCTGTTGTTTTAACAAATTCAGTTTTGCCTTTCTCTGAACTCCTGTAGTACACTTACATGTTTTTTTTTTTCTGTAGGACATCGTTAAAAAAAATTCAAAATTATGTATTTGAGCACACTTTTACATACTTCTCTAAAACATAAAATGCTAATTACAGTACAACTAGAGTGCTACTTTGCTGATCTGATGAAATGAACCACAGAATTAATTGGGGCCATTTTACTAATCTTTCCTCCATCAGATAAAGATTATTTGACCCAAACAATTTTTACCTGCCAATTAGAGCAATTTTATGTATTTAGATTTCACTGCTATTAAAGTCAAGAGGATTCATAGCATTTTCCTTCAATATGATTAAGCCATTTTTCAATCTTTTCAGAGTAACACAATCACTTGTGCACATCAGAAAGAGAAAAGGAATTGGAGAGATAATGACAAGAAGAAGAGGCAAAGGGAAAAAATACTGTGATCCATATGGCAACAAAGCAGATTTGATACTAATTAATAAGGCTTTATCTGTAATCTATTTAACTCCCCATTCTGGCAAATTGCCCAAATAATTTGTTTTGATCTCTAATTCCATGCTTACTCAGTAGTTTTTTATTTCTTCTGGTCTCCAAAATTAACAATCTATATTGCAGGAGAGAGTTTTTTGAAGAAAAAGAGGCCACTATTGCAAACAGCAAAGAACCCAGGAATACTTCTTAGTTTGGCGTCCTAATTTCCTGTCACCTGCTGCCCACAACATCTGGTTTGCATTGGAAAACTTGGGCAGGGAAACAGAGTCCTCCAGAGGGCTCCAGTCAATGTGAGCATGGAAGCAGGACAAAGGGTGTGCAGTGAACTGTCTGTGTCCTCAGAATTTCCCATGGCCTTGCTTCACCAGATCTCTGAAGAGCAGGAGCCTCTGAGGCTCTCAGAAAGGCAAAACAGCCTGAGACCGAAGATAAAATAGGGTCTAAGGAGCCATCAGAGTTGGCTTAGTTTTATTCCATTACCTGAGACAAGAAAGCAAGAAAAGTAAAAAATTCAGCTCTTGTTCTCTCTACTGTTTGCTTTTGGCAGAATTTTTTTCAGCTCTTCCAATAAGGCTGAGTCAGCCCAGTCAGAAGGAAAAACAACCCAGCTCACAAAAATGAAAAAAAACCCACAACATATCATCAATCCAGCTGGGTCCTCCACCACAGGCAAGACTCCTCTAACTCAAGGCAGAAGTCTATTAAGCAAACTTGTCTTCCTGCTATCAGAGAGACCTATTCTAAAATAAAAGAGAAATGCAGCCATTTGCACTTCAAGTTCTTGTGGCAGCACTAGGACTCATGGTCAGTCAGTATTTAGTTCTGCACACACACACACAGAGGAGAGCAGCCTGCCTCTCCAGATCCCAACTCCTGCTTAGCTGTCTGGTTCATACATAAGGGGCTGACAAATTCTGTCAGTGCTGGAGTCACCTTTTTTCTTTTTTTTTTTTT